>JAOTQG010036744.1:0-26055 GCA_025631175.1 Iris virginica
GCTCACATGCAGTTTCAGAAAAAGGTTAACTGCTCATATGCAGTTATAGAAAATTCCATCAGTTAGTTATCCTTATCTCTTCTAAACTGACGCCTAACATACACCTGTTTAATAGCAGGTTTAATTACAATATTAACCCTATCAATATTTGTGTGCGCATACACACATATATATAATATATATTTACATACATATAATATGCTCACGGGTTTCGTCGGATGCAAGCGGGTTGAACATCAAACCTGCACGCTGTTCGAATCCGGCGGATTTTTTAAAGGTCCTGAAAAGTGCTGATCTTGACGGATTTAGACTGGGTTCGAATTTTCCCCATCCATAGTTGTGATGGCGATGGAGAGTGGATTGTTTTGAAGAACTGTAAACCATATATCAGATTGGTGAAGTGAGACAAAGTGGGAGGGAGGGGGGGAGGATAAACACAATTCTCGATAGTTATCCGTGGTTTTCCCGAAGTCAGAAGTCTGAGTCGGAGTTATGTACACGTGTCAGACTAGGAATGGTTGAACTTGATGGCGAACTTTTGTGATGTATTACTATTTGTCTGGTGAATGCTTATATTTCTTGTACTCCCTCGTCTCTTTTATTTTGGCCGGGGGACATAATACGTAGTTTAAGAATCGTTAGTAAATGCATAAAAAAATCTGATGTATAATATTTACTTTTTCATAATTGCCCTTTTTGCTATAATACTCCAAAAAGTTGAAAAGGTTAACGACTCTTCAATATATGAGTAAAAGAGGAAAAATGGCATTTAATGCTCCTAGAAATATGAGGTGACCAAAATAATTGTTACAACCACAAATAGAAAGTTGGCAAAAAAAAAAAAAAAGAGGCGGAGGGAGTAGGTGTTAAAACAGTTTAAGTATACACAAGGGTCTATGATCCGAAAAAAAAGACGTGTCCTGGAACAAGAAAAATCATTAGTGATCTTGCTCAAAAGTCTCTAATTGACAACCCCATATGTCCTTCGTATCTTAGCCAACATTTTTGTCTCTAGATCCACGGACCTTTATTGTGTTTACTTAAGAGTAAGGATTAAATTTCATTTCGTTCAAATAGGCTAGCATCCATCTAGTCTCTCATCTTCAATATGCTGATGGTACATGCTATTTTGTCTGAGCTGCATGGTTGCTTTGCAAATGTCCTCACCGTTCTTCAAATCTTCAAGAATGCGTTTAATGTTGAACCTTCAATTTTAAATTTGTATGGTAATCTTTTGGGATGTTCTGTTATAAATCGTCCTTTTTTCTATCGTGGACTTCCTTTAGGTGGGAATCCTAGGGCGATTACGTTTTGGGATCCAGATATTGATAAGGTGTCAAAGAGGCTAGCTAGGTGGAAGGGTTCTTATTTTCTTTTGCGAGAGAACTACTCTCATTGTGTCATGTTTGTCTAGTATTTCCATCAATTATTTGGCTCTGTTTAGGTTATCGACGGGAGTGGCAAGGGATTAGAGGGTATTATGCTCCTGATTTTGTGATGTGGGTCCGGGGAGGAGAGTAAGGCTCATTTAGTGGCTTGGAAGAAGGTGAGTAGGCCGAAGGAAAGGGGGGTTTAGGGAGCGGGAACTTAGTTTTCAAAAATATTTCTTTGATTGCTAAGTGTTTATTGCGTTTTTCGCTAGAGCATGATTCTTTATAGCATAAAGTTATTCGGAGCAAAATTTTTAATAAAAGAAGAATATCATTGATTGAGAAACAAGGAAGGTGGATAAGAAGTTCGACAAAAGTTCTCAAAACATAATAGAACAAAAACACAATCACCTGGATAGCAACTCCCTAATCTTTTGACAAATCTCCTAAAGACAAGCCATGGAAAGCTCCAAAACTTCTACCCCAAAGAGAAGACTGCACATCATGATCTTCTCCCTCGAGAGCGAGAGCGAGAGCGAGAACGACAATTATCAATTTCTAAAAGGTTGAGAATTCCTCTCAATCCAAATGTTCCACGAAAGGTTGAACACTAAACATTCCGACATCAAAGAAGCATTCCTTGATCGACCAAACCCCAAATGTCTAATCATCCAAAATCCTCCATGCTGAGCGGCATAATGCAGATCTCTCACATTTTACCCTAAATAGCCTGCACCAAAGACTCCAAGCCATAGTGCAATGTAAAAAAAAAAGCTCGTGAGTGTCTTTATCTCCCAAATATATCTTTTGATGTTGCCTTGCTTTCGGTCATTAGTAGTCAACCGACCAAGGATCACTAACCAAGCAAAAACTTTGTACTTGATCGAAAATTTGGAATTTCAAATGAAATTATGGAGAGGAAAATCATACCGTATCTAGGAACGAAGAATTGTGGTGAAAGATTTAACAGAAAACCTAGACTGTTCAAGAAGCCTAATTCGGTGGTCGGATTGAAATCCGAAGGACGAAATAAAAACAAACGATGTAACAATTCTTCAACGGAGATAGATTTTTTGTCATTGAGATTCCTCACAAAAACGAAAATCTCAATTAACATGCCCTCTCCCATGACAAAAAAAAAAAAAGCAGTCATAGGAGCGTTATGTATTCCGGAAAGTTGAAACAAACGAGTAAAGAGAACTTAAGAGGAAAATTCTCTATCAAATGATCCTTCCAAAACCGAACTCGATTCCTAAGCCCATCCTCATGTTCGTCGGAGGAGATGAGAACAATTAGAAATAAACTTTCAGGGACTAGCATATGTGATAAGAAAGACTCGTAGATGCATCCTACCCATTTTGGTTAATACCATACTTGCTCCGATTAACTTTATGCGAGAGATACCGAAAAATTCGAAGCAAGTTTGGAGTTAACCATAATGGGTAGGATGCTTCTGCGAGTCCCTGGAAGTTCATTTCTATTTGTTTTCATCTCTTGGATCCTCATACTCGTTATGAGGTTAGGATTGAGAATTGAGTTCAGTTTTGGGAGGATTAGTGGATAGTGAACTTTCCTCTTAAGTTCTCTTTTCCTCGTTTGTTTCGGCATTTCAGTTTTCCTAACGCACCTATTGCAACTTTTTTTGTTAGGGAGCGGGGTCAGGTGACTTGGGATTTCCATTTTTTGAGGAATGACCGATAGTTTCTCCACCGGTGGTCGGCTTAGCAATAAATACTATATCCTCACTTACAAGGTCAATACCAAACTGACCCCCGAAGTCCTCAAATGCGATTAGACCAGATGGGAATGGTCGAAGCTTAGTATCTTGCACCGAAGAGTCACCGGTGGAAACAATTGGAATTTTTTTCGAACTTGAATGCAATTACTAATTCATGATCTGCTCCAGGGTGGGGAACGACCCCCTTGATGGGTGTCGCAACGGCCTTATTTATCATATCGGTTGCAAACTAATTATTACACTTGTCCTATTTTCGTCTTTCAAATCTTCAAATTCAATCGTCGAATTTGGGTTCCTGAACATACCATATTCTTTTTTATGAAGTTTTTCACTAAAATTCTTCGTCTATCATAGTTTGACTTTCCTCTTTACCATTTCATTTGGTAGTCCAAAGTTTCGTTTAAATATAAAGTCTATGCTTGGTCGGTAGTTCTTGGTCGTTTGAATACTAATAATTGGCGGTAGAGGAGACATCCGAAGATATATATCTATTCAAGGTGTATATCTCTCCAGATGTCTGCGTTATGTGTATGGAGGCTAGTGAGTCTCATGAGCATTTGTTCATGGAGTGCTCTATGGCTCGGAGTCTTTGATGCCGGTTGTTTGGTGTACAAGGTGAGATCTGTAATATGCCTTGCTATGGGGAGGAGTTCTGCATGCCTAATCATTTGAGTTTTGGTTGATCGAGGAATGCTGTGGGATTGTACGGTATTCAGTTAGTTATAGGATATTGGGATTGAGAGAAACTCTCGGATTTTCAGAAATCGAGAGTTATTACTTTCATTGTTGTGGAAGATCACTGAGCAATCTTCTCTTTAGGCTAGAAGTTTTGACGCTTTTTGGATTTGTCTTGGGAAGATTTGGCTAGAGATTGGAAAGATGCTATAAAGTAATATGTGTGTATTTGTTGTTTTTGTTTTTTTTTCTTGGATTTCTTGTCCGCCTTATTTGTACCTTCTTTCTCTATCAAATATCAATGATATTCTTCTTTTATCAAAAAAGAAAATATTCTTGCTGAGAATTCAAGAGGTTAGTAATGATCTAATGATCCCACTTAGAATCCTTGCTCTAATGCCAAGTTAAGATAAACTTTATATGGTTAGGCATCCGTATTTTAGAATTAAGATGATTGAATCCAAGACCATCTGTATTAAAGCTTTGATTTTTTTTTTCTTCCTTTTCTTCTATTAAAGAGGATTGTTAGTGGTTCTCCACTTACCCCCATCGTGACTCGAACCCGTGACCTATTGGAACCAGGGAGGTGTCTTACCAATGTACCTCACCTTGTTGTCTTAGAGCTTTGATACCATGTTAGTTGCCACTCTTTAAAGCTTGGAATATTAGAAAGAGGGCATAACAATGTGTCTCATGCTTGTACCAGATTTAAGACTTGATTCTCTATTTGTTGGCCTTTTAAAAAGCAGTTTTGACAAACATGGGTCCTAGCTAAGCTCAATTCTGTAGATAATTTTGGAGGCTCGTGTATGGGCTTTTTGAGAACCGTGAATGAGAAAAACTAGAGGATAGACCTATGCATCACATTTAATAGTCCCATAGGCGTAATATGTAGAGTTCTTGAGGATCACACCAAATCGTAGATACGGCCCCCACACATAAATAATCACTTCTTTGACTGCTGAAAATAAAGGAATACAAGTACAAACCATATATAGAGAGAGATAATTTGGAAACCAAGACAAATTGGTGGCCAAAGTAAACCTGGAGAGTGGAGACCAAGGTATTGACTTAATTGAGTGGAGCCATAGATAAAATTCTAGCAAAACCCTAAGCTGGCGGCCACATATATAGCCCAAGACAAAATTGCATGACTGCAATTACTAAAGAAAATCCTTTAATACCGAAACTGACCCCAAAAACATTAGAACAACATAGCTAAGTCTCTAGAAAATCTCCCAGATCAGACTGGACCAAACTGCCAGCAAGTTTGCTGTTGTCCACTCTTAGTCGGGCTTCCTTGACTGCATCAAAATGAGTACGGAAAAGAAGCCATCATCTGATCCACTTGGTTCTCCACCATTCTTATTATTCCTTCTCCAGAAACGAAAATTCTACAGTACAGGCTCTAAAAAGATTCTCCATTTCATATGTTACAAGCTTTCTTTTATAATCTAAAAATGATGGATGCTCAAATATCTTGTGTAAATTGTAATACATATCTGTTCATAACTTTGTTGTGTCAATTCTGCAGGGCACTCAAAAGCATGAGAAAAATGAGCTGCTCTTCCAATTTAAAAGAAACTACAATGACCTTCCTGACATGGTCCGTCAAGGATCATGTCTTCTCAAGACAAAGGTTACTTCATTAACCGTATGTCATTTTATTATCATGTTTGTAAACAAAGATTTGTGAGATTCTATCTATTACCTAGAATAAGGATATCTATCTTATGGTGGCCAATGGCTGAGTTTCAACCAACAAAAGTCATAACTCCTTGAAAACATTAAATAACGTTAGAAGCTTATTATTTTTGATAGAAAAAAAGAAATTTAACAATATAAAATAGAAATCACAATGATTATGGACAAGGTGCCTATCACAAGATAAAGTAGAAAAGACTAAAGGTAACAGCTATGAGCTAAAAACAAGGATAATTAGGGAGCCACAACACCACTCCAGTCTCTCTGCAGATCAGAAATGGAGATGCCAGAGAAAGCATCTGTATCTGAAGCCCAGAGGGAAGCAATGTAGATAGCTCTATCCAAAGAAGGATAAATGGCAGCTCCTGATCTCTCAGAATTCTTGAGTTTTTTTAAAAGTTGGTTAATTCACCGTGACCTCATTTTTGCGTAATAGTTGTTTCTATAGACATTCAGACTCGACAGTTGTTTGTATAGACACTCAAAAGGAGATGCCATCATTTGTTGATTTATGGTGAATAAGAAACATAATGGTGTTTGGAACGTATGCGATTCATAATCTTAACCACATGATTTTGTGTACGCTGATGCAGTTTGTGTTGTTCAGGCTAGAGAGAAAACAACGTTTCTAATGACAATGTAGCTGAGGGGGAGGAATCATTCTGGAAATGAAAACACCCCTCGGAATATACGTAGAACCATTGCAAGCATATGGAGATTACCAGATTCATACCCTTTACCCATAATTCCCTCGTTGTAAGATTACATATCAAAAACTTGTACCATGACACTTTGCCCCTTATCGTGAATTAGGGCACAAGACTCCACTTTTGTTAATTCTACCTGTATTTAATAGTAAGTTTGCTAACAGTTGTACTGTTTTCCATCCAAAGCTATGTTAATCAACATCGACTAAATAAGTACCCCTGCTTTGATGGGTTACATCAGGCGCTTTAAAATGTTAAGAGCGGGCAGGAGGAAAAAGTTTTGTAAGGGTGGGCCTACGTAGTCCTTTCCCCCGTTAGTATTCTCTCCTTCGATCACCTATTCACCTCGTGGTGTTTTTGAGACATGGTGCACATGAGAAAAAAATAATTATGAAAAAAATAAATAACTATATGATTAGGATACCCACTTATGGAGTATTTTAACAAGTGATCTAATGTTTTTGGACAAAGATACCCTTGGTCTCAATTTTTTGTAAATTTATCCATTCTTTGAGACCAAGGGTATTTTGGTAAAAAAATTGGACCTGTTGTTAAGATACTCCCTAAGGATATCTTTTAGGATACTTA
The DNA here is from genome assembly GCA_025631175.1 of Iris virginica. NCBI lineage: Eukaryota > Viridiplantae > Streptophyta > Magnoliopsida > Asparagales > Iridaceae > Iris > Iris virginica. The sequence goes on from JAOTQG010036744.1 coordinate 6,783, forward strand.
TTTAAGGAGTATCTTAACAAGTCATTCAACTCATTTTTTGACCAATACCCTTGGTCTAAAATTTTGTAAATTTAATTCATCATTTGTGATCTAGGGCATTTAGGTCAAAATATATGAGTCACTTGTCAATATATTCCTTAAGTGGGATATCCTAATAAAACCCTATATATACATATATATATATATATATATGTATAAGGGCTGACTCCCGTACAAAGCTAAATAAAATAGGAAATAAGAACCTATAGAGCCGTTAGATTAGGCGAAATCAACGTCTCAAATATGTGCAGAGCGGAAAAAATGGGTGGTAATTTTGTAATGAAATAGAAAACTTGAGATATAATTGACATTGTGATAAATGCTTGCCTTTTTTTTAGTTATGTCTATGTTGAACCTCAATATGTCTATGTTGAATTGCAGTAGGATTTCATTTTTTAAATGCTTGCCTTCTTCTTTGTTGCTATTTCTTGATTATTGCATTTGAGCTCTACTGCTAAGACTCCTTTTTGTTCTTTTTAGGTTCAAAAGATAGTGAAGTACAATAATAATGGAACTCCCGTTCAAAGATTACAAAGAATGTTCTTATTAGTCCATTCAAAAAAGATTGCTGTGAAAAGCTTCTGGAACGAGCACCCTACTTTACGGCAGCAGGTGGGTGGTTTTGAATGCGATGTGAACAAAATTAAACCGGAATACGTGAAGTCCTTCCAATTCGAAAGCAAGCTGATGCCATCCACTTGGATAGTCATCAGGGTAGATGGCTGCAACTTTCACAGGTAGTTAACGTTTTTAGCACATTATTTTTCTGTCTAGTGCTCTTACCTAGTTTGCTCTCTAGTATATGAAGTTATTAATTCTCCCAAAGAACTCATCGAATCAAGGCTTCTTTCTTTTAAACAACATATTAAGCCTTTATGTTACATTTATTTATCATAAAATGGAAACCTTCTTGTTACCGCTCATCCTTTTCCCAATCTGCCGTGAGAAAGATTTGACATAAGTTATCGCAAGTTTTCCTCGGTACAAAATATGATGGCCAAGTTAAAAAATTGCCACCAATTTGTTACCACTCTCCGATAACATTTCTTTCGGGAAAAATGTGTCTAGTAGCTTTCTTGTTTTGTTCTTTTTTCATTTCCATTATTTTTACATTTCCTTTACCTAGTCAACTTTCGCAAGCCTTAAGTTCTTTTACACCTGTCCTATATCCCTTCCATCACAAAAACAGAGTTCCATTTTTCAAACTAACATGAACAACCCATTAAACCACCACTACCTTGAATCCCAGTAACAATCGGGGCGGCATTCAGTCCATCATAACAACCCTTGAAACTAATGGGGAACCATCCTATTAACCGCTAGCACACACTTAGAACCTTGTAGAAACTACCGTTACTCCCTTCCAACCTTTACAACCACAGCCAGCACCACTTGCGAATCCGTAAAACCCCTTATGTCATCCTTCCTGCCCTCAAAAGCCACCTCCACCATTAGATTTGAATCCACCACCACTCTCGTCAGCCAATTGTTCATAGCATCCATTTACCTTCGTGTCTTTGGTGGAACCACCACCAGGAAGTTTTAAGTAATCGAACCTCCACAGCCCTCCCGTCCACGGCTGCTGGGAGAGAAACATGAAGAAGGTAGAGAATGATAAATGACAATTTGGAGAGAGATAGAGAACTCATGTGGGATGAGAGTAAATACAGGATATAGGATGACCGTCATGGGTAAAGTCTTCTTTCTTTCCCTGGGTTAATCATGGATGAATCCTACCGTGATGCGGCTTCTCTACCATCTTTTCCTTGTGGGTGGTGCTTCTACTATTGTTGCTAGGGATTCGGAGTTTATATTGAGGTAGATAAGGCTCGCACCGAATCTAGGCTGCCATTTTACCGTGTTGTTTAGTTGGTCGTTTAAATCGCTTTGTGGGTACCGAACAAGAGATTTCTGTTTGGGCTACGAGGCTGAGGAAGACAGTGGTAGAGGAAGGTGCATAGTTTCCTGAATCAAATCTATCTTACTTTTTTTGGGGGAGTTAAGAATTTTCAGAGTGGGTTGTAAAGGTTAGGAACATGCCCTAGGAGCCAATCAGCAACGTATGAAAATAACTTTTGAAAATACTGCCAATGTAAAAAGAACCTATTGGGTTGCACACTTAGAACGGACTGAAATAGGAGTAAGGCTGATATTAGATTTAATTAAGTGTGACTTAATTAAATGTCCTAGGCCTAGTGAAAGGCATATGCCTAAGCCCAAATCAGATTTATCATCCATTAGGGATTTGGAGATTCCTGCCTCTCATATAAAGACCACCTTTATGCAGTGAATAGACACGTGAGACATAAGTGAAAATCCTAGCCATTTTTTTACATAGAGAGAGCAGATTCATCCTAATCCCCGAAGCTAGTAGTTCGTGCGAGTGGCTGTTCTCCTTCTGCAACGTTCTTGAGACGGCTGTTTGGAGTTTCTAGCAGTTCGTGTGGACACCGTTAGAGGCGCAGTTCTGTCGTTCCGCGTTTGGTGCTTCACAACCTTCCAGAAAGAGATTGAACCTGCACTCGCTCGAACTACTAGCTTCGGGGGCGTAGTGTTAGTTCGGAGGAGTTGTTGGCGAGAAATTTTGTGCAGGTTTAATGGATAATTCTGTTTCAACATACCAAGATAAGGGGAGAGATTTCCCGCAAGATTCTAGCTTTGTGACTAAAGGAGATCTTCCATTTCAAACTAAAATTATCCCAAGGCCTAGGACAAAAGAATGTGGTGAGGTCTATTTTTGCTATATTGGGCTTGGGCCCAGAAAACTATTGGCTATTTCCAAGAACCCAGTTTACTAAGCCTCATTTGCCCTTTTCTCGATCTGGTGGGTTTAAATTACCTAACAACGGGTTGGATGGCTCTTTAGAGGTTGAAAGTGGGTCGTCTAAGTCAAAAGGAGATATGTTGGACTCGTTTCAGACGTGGCCTACCAAACTTCTAAGCCCGTGATGAAGAGAATCAGAATTTGGGTCCCAATGGGTGTACGTCAAAGGCGAACGATTCAAAATGTACTTCAACAGCAGACAGGTCGACGATAGCAGTGGGAGGGTTGGTGTGTTCAATGGTTACATCATATTTGAGAAATTCTCCCTAGCTAGATGGTCGGTTGTGTTCGAGACTCAAGCAAGGTAAGGCGAGGGCAGAAGTGCCTATTTTCTTTCCGTCAGAAGGTGGCGTGACTGTACTATCTATGGTTGTGTGGGTTTTGTGATTATGAAAAAGTTAAGATTTGTTAAGGAGAGGCTTAAGGAGTGGAATAGGGAGCTTTTTGGTGATATCCGGGTTAGGAAGAGTGAGATTCTAGAGACCATTGTGGAAATTGATTGTGTGGACGGACTTGGCCCTTTATTGGAAGGAGGTGTACTCTTAGAAATGAGTTGTTAAGGAGGATACTAGTTGGCGTTAGGCCTGGAAAATGTGTCAAATTCACCCACTCTTACCTGCTAAACAACTCAACCCAATCCAACCCATTTAATCACAAATGTGTGTATTAGAATGTCAAAAAAATATGCTTTATTTTTAAGAGTATCCAGCATGGTAATTCGGTTTTAATTCAACCCATTTCTTATCCAATCCATTTGATCGGTTAATTAAATGAGTTATAATAGGTTGAGCTCGTTCAACCCGCTATTTGCTCTAACTCGACCCAAATTTAACCCGTTGAACCCATATTGCCCGACTTAGTTGAAGCGAGATTGAAATGGATTAAGGAGAGAGATTGTAGCTCTAAATTGTTACATATGGTTGCTTCGGGCGAACAACTTACGGAATTCTGTCAAGTTAGAGGAGGAGTTTGGGGAGGTTCTCCGTAATCCCATGTTGGTTGAGGATTCAATTTCAGATTGAACCTTTTTCATGAAGAGTCGGAGAGTATGCATATGATAGAGGGTCTAGATTGGTCCCAGATTTATGGGAATAGGCGTGAGTGGTTGGAGAGCGAGTTTGCGGTTGAGGAAATGAGGGTTACTGTTGTAGAAATGGCAAGAGATAAGGCTCACGGCCCGGTGAGTTTTCTATGGCTTTTTTCCAATCGTGTTGGGATGTGGTGAAGTAATACCGGTAACTTATGAAAGAGCATTAGCTCTACATTCTTTACTCTGGTAATGAAAAAAGGTCGTTCGGTCAAGGTGAGGGATTTTAGGCTAGTTTAGTGACGAGCATCTACAAGATCATTACTAAGGTGCTTTCTAAGAGGTTGTCTTGGTGAGCGTCAGAGTATTGATGCAGCTCTCGTGGCTATTGAGGTTATTGAGGATCTAATCGTAGGGGTAGGAAGGGTTAGTCTTGAAGTTGGATTTCGTTTAGGTGTATGACCGGGTTAATTGGAGATTCTTGGATCTAGTCATGGAGTGCAAGGGTTTTCGCTTGAAATGGCTACAATGGATTTCCAGCTGTTTTCGACATCCATCTTTTTCAATTCTTATCAATGGTAAGTCCACCAAATAGTTGGGGCTTCGAGGATTTGCGCCAAGAGGACCCTCTTTACCCTTCTGTTCAATCTAGTTGATGATGTTCTTAGTAGGTTGGTCATGAGAGCGGAGGAGGTCGGTTTAGTCTCGGGTCTTCCTATTGGGAGGGAGGATTATAGGGTTTCTCACTTACAGTTTGCTGATGATACCATTTCTCCTTGTCCGAGGGTACCCGTAACTTTAAAAATGTACTTACCCTCCTTCAAATCTTTGAGTCTGTTTCGGGGCCTTAAGATTAACCTTGCTAAGTGGTCTCCAGCTGTGAACATGGGTGACCAGGAGGCCAGTGCGTATGCTTCACTGATTGGGGGTAGTGTCTTGCCTCAGCCTCTTTCTTATCTTTGGGTTCCCCTCGGAGGCAATCCATGGTCAGCTTCTTTCTAGGATCCAGTGATCTAGAGGGTAGCTAAATGTCTTGATGGGTGGAAATGGGCCTTCTTCTCTTTAGGGGGTACTGGGTAGGATTTCTCTTGTACGTTTGTGTTTTACGAGTATTCCACTCGACAACGAGGCGCGGTGTAGTGGTAAGATGCCTCACCTGATTCCAATAGGTCACGGGTTCGAGTCACGTTGGGGGTAGGCAGTGTGCCACTAATAATCCTCATTAAAAAAAAAAGAACGAGTATTCCACTCTAATATTTATCCCTCCCTCTTTTAAGATTGCGGTCAGTGTTGCTGAAAAGATTGAGAAGATTATGAGGGACTTTCTCTAGGAAGAGATAGGGGAGGGTGTTAGGGATCATCTAATTGTTTGGGATAAAGTTTTTAGGCCTACGGATGAGGGCAGGTTAGCCTTGGGGAATCTTGTTTAGATACATTTCCCTTTTACGAAATTGGATATGGCGATTATGGCGTTTTCCTCGAGAATAGATTTGGTATTTAGTTATCAGAAGTAAGGTCGGCTTGCATAGGAATGGGTGGGATTCAACCATCAGTAGCATAGTAACTTAAAGTCCTTGGAAGTTAATTCATCAATGCTACTCTTGGTTTCTCCCTCACGTCCAATTTAAAGTGGGGAATGGTACTGGTATCCAGGCCTCAGAAGACACTTGGTAGAGAGTGCTTTATTACGAGTGTTATATCCTCGTCTTTTTCGTCTTTCATCTCTTCACATGTCTCCGATTCATGAATTCTACTCAAGGGATAAGGATGGCGGTATTTCCTGGGATTTTCACTTTTTCTGTAATCTTAACGATTGGGAAAATGTAGAAGTCATGGATATGCTTGATATCTTGTCTAGAGTTCCCATTAATCAGAAATGATCTAATCCAATTTGGATGGCACATGACATGACACTGACCCCAAACATTAGTATGATGCTTAGCAAATTCACTTGACTCTCAAGGCAGACTAGATACATACTGTAGTTCAAGACAAAACATACTATTCGTAAGGAAGGATGATCATGATGACTGTGTAGTTCTAAGGAGACTGATTACTTTGAAAAGCAATTGATGCAACATTAGAAGTATGAGCAGCAGCAACTTCATCTAGCAGATACAAACCATCAGATTCACTTCCACGACCAATAACTTCCCATGTCACTAGGTCCTGTAAAACACAATGTCTTGGAATAAAACGAAACACAAAGGAAGGTATTTATCTACCAAAACAAAATAGGCCATTTACTTTGATTGTGAATTAAGGGCCCCTGACAAGTTGTTTATTTACTTTGATTTTAAATATTTGGGCACTTGGCATATATAATAAGATAGATCTCATTTTATTATGTTGTCAAATACTCGATGGTGGAGTGTTGTTCTCTTAGTTGCTCTACTTTGATGTTACAATTTACTAGTTAATTACAGAAGTTCTTATCGGTTCTGTTAGATTTTCTGAAGATCATAAATTTGTGAAGCCAAACGATGAACAAGCTCTGGAGTTAATGAATTCTTGTGCAGTTGCTATGCTAAAGGAATTTGGTGATATTGTTTTTGCGTATGGGGTGAGTGATGAGTACAGGTACTAATTATGCGATGTTTCTAATGACTTTGCAATCATGTGATTCTGTTTTCAAACATGTAGCTAATTGTTTTGTTCATGAACCAGTTTTGTGTTGAAGAAGGATTGTCAGCTCCATGAAAGACATGCCAGGTTTTTTTCAGTTTCCCTATTAGAAATGTTAATAGAACAGCCTTTACGAAGTGCTAGTAGATGGTGTTTCAAGGATGTATAGTAGATACAAATTTGGTCTGTGAAATTTCTAACTTGAAATGGCTACTAACCTTATAGTTGGGAGCTTGAGGTTTAACTGTTGAACCGGTCTGTGGCCCCGTACCTTTACGTGCGATAATCGTCCCAAAAAAAAAACCTAACACCAAAAGCTATTTTCATATTTTAAAAATGGGTAACTCCCATTAATAAAGTTAATTAATTTGAAAATGTACTAAAAAATTAGTAGTGGTGATGTAGTTGTTGATCTTTTGACGGGGTTCTCGTCAATGAGTTTATTTTAAGGGGAATGGAGGGTGGAGAGAGAAGTGTGGTGGTGGTGGGATGGTGGAGGTGGAGGGAAGAGTGTGGTTGAGGTCAATGCTGGCGACAGTACGAAGGTATGATTTTACTTCGTAAATTAGTTTTGATAATGGGAGTTACCCATTTTGGAAATATGAATATCATGTTGGGTGTTAGGGTTTTTTTAGACGGTTAAAGTAATCAGGGGGTCATAAATGTTAACCCCCGTTAGTTGATTTGACAGAAATTGAATGAAAGGAAAACATTACAGTTTTTTTTCAAAGTATTCGTCCAATGTTGCCGTTTAGTTAGTACTAGTACTAATCTGCCGGTGTAGCATAGTACAGGGGTATATTTATGTAATCACCCTCATTTTCTGAAAAGATGTCAGAATCACGAGCAGAGCCAAAGCATAAATGATTAATCTAATCCTCAAAAATCTTTTACAAGGTGTCACGACTCCTAAGTAGCCAATGAGAAATGGATCTCTCATACAAGAAATGGTTCGAGCTCGTCTCAGTTCTAGGAATATTCTTTTGGATCTGTCGAGGAAATCACACGGATTTGAGTTGTTTGTGCTCTCAAATGTCACAAAGATGTGAACAATTCCCTCTGAAATTCCTGTAACTCGGACGAATAAATTAGTTTGGCTTCGGAGAAAGATTTTTCATGTTACTCAAGGAAAACTTGGGGAGAAATGAAATAGCCTTGAGATAGACTTTTCACTTTACCGTAAGTAAAAACTTGGGAAAGGTATGTTGGGAGCAAGGGAGAGAGGGGATCATTTGTAGGCCTAGATGGTTGAGTCTAGTAAATACTTTGAGAAGCTTTTAAATCATTCATTGGATCGACAAATACTATCCCGAATCAATCGATTCACAGTAGATTTTATTACATGTATGCGTTTCACTTTTAAGATACTAATGTAGTTAATCAAAGATTACTAAACAGTTCAGTATCAGCCTTACATTCATTCTGTTTGCAGTAAACTAGTGTCTATCATCGTGTCTTTCTTCACTGCTTCCTACGTGATGAAATGGAGAGAATTCTTCCCTAGCAAACAGTTAGAGTACGCACCATATTTCGACGGACGGGCTGTATGCTATCCTACATCTGAGATTCTTCGAGACTATATAGCATGGAGACAAGTTGATTGTCAGTACCGTTACTCAAGTTAGTATAATTACTTGCAGTCTTGTACTTACTTTTACGTGCACACTTTTTGGATCACAGGTCATATTAACAATCAGTATAATACCTGTTTTTGGTCGCTTGTCAAATCTGGCTTGAGCAGAAGTAAAGCTCAGAAGTTCTTGAAGGTGCTATTTTGTTTCAGCGTGACTTGAATAAGTTGTCTATGCAAATATTTTGATTGTTAAAGAAATGCATTCTTCTCAAGTGATTTTTTTTTTAATATGCATGCTTGAGTTGAACTTTTCCCTTGTGTGTTTTCTGCTTATGATGTGATTCACATTTTACTTGCGCACTGGCATATTGTTGGTTCTTTGAATTAATAGCAGCTCATTCTTCTATGAAACATGATTCATTTTTGGCGTCTTTGAGCGCATGCTTATGCCATGGATTACATTAAAACGAGATAACATTACAATTACGAGAAGGAACTTCAATAGAAGAAACTCTACAAAGTGAATAAAAAGATTATGTGCTGCCAGTTTATACTCCAAGTTGTACAGTATATCTGTGTATGTGAAAATCATCAAAGAAGCGAGGAAACATAACTCCTGTAACCAATAGCAGTGAAGCCTTAACATGACATGCTACTCGTTATCTCCGACTACCTAAGACTCCTCATGAGGGCAAATCAATTTGTCTATATGTTTTCTTGATGAAAATACTGTTTGCATTTGTTGGTAATCTTGTGTCTGATATTTACATAGTCAAACCACCTACTTGTTTGCTGTATGATCCGGGACAGTGACAGCAGAATATTAAAATTTACAAGAGAAGACCCAAAATTGTTTATTCTATGGCCCAAGTTCTCATAGCTGTCTGTTTTTTTTCCTTTTTTTGGTATGGGTCAAATTAATATTTTCTAGAACTTTCTTAAATATGTGCCTGGCAATATTAGCCATAATAACAGGCTGCCAAATTACAGCTTAGGCCCCAATTTACTTCTTTACCCAGTATTCTTGGTCCCCAATTGTTTAGTGATTAGTCCTACTTAAGGTCGGTGTATTTGGTTTCTTTTAACACAAGTAATCAAGAATAATTCAGCCTATGTTGTTCATAGCATTATCATTGCCTACAACCTGTTCAATCATAGCTCCATAGACCATCTTATTTTCTCTATAACCCTAAACCAATTTCCAGCATCAAGTTTGCCCAAATACCCTGGTTTGATAAGTATAGTTGCTGAACCTTAAACAATCCTGTATCACTGAGAAGAACTAGCTCTACAGAGCTGAGCTTCTTTAAGGCTGATACAGGAACCTTTTAGGTTGTCGCTATGGGATTGATCCACATACTTTTGGTCTCGTGTTTTACAATTTGTTATTTGTAGACTTAATTCACAGTAGGGAATAATCTGGCTTCAATCACAGAGCAAACCGTATTCTCATCCCTTTTGATTTCTATGGCTCGAGTACGATGATGCAAAGTTAATTTGTTTAAAGAAATAACATTATCTTAGGTTTGTGATATTATAGAGATGTCCAATATTGTTTGACTCGAATGCTGAAAGTCTGAATCTGTGAACTTTTGCCTACCTTAATCATGTTGGCATTTCCTTCTACGTGGATACACCGTCATTTACTTTTATTGATGCACTAGTGTAAGCCCAAGGGCATGGCATTACATTCGGAATTTAAAAAAAAAAATATTTTAAGTGTATATATTTTTTCTATTTAAATATATTTTTTTATATTTAGAATTTTTTATAATTTTAATTTTAACATTTACGCAAAAGGCCAATTAATTTTTCGAGCAAGCTATAAAGAAAAAGAACTAATAAATGTTAATTGAATTAGTAAAGATAGGCTGCAAAGAATGAAATTAAAAAAAAAAGGATCAAAAGGAAACTATTGTAGAATTTATATTGTAAATTATTAGCAAATTAAAAATACGTTAAAAAAAGGGAACTCCAAGTGGGATACAATTCCGCTACATTGAGAGAGAGAGAGAGAGAGAGAGAGAGAGAGAGCCCAGATTTCATCTGAAATTTAGAACCGTTGGATTTAAATGTAGTGAACAGTAAAACCCGAGCGTTTTTATATAGTAGATATGAAAATTTTAATAGAAGATTTCAATTCATCGTACTATGTGCTGCCAGAAGTTTATGCTTGTCCTCGCTACATGAAATCTATGTTCCTGAAAAAGGCTAATTTTTCTTATTCAACCGTTCAACTTTCATTTCATTTCATTTTGGGGCTTTTTGGTGCTTCAAAAAGAGGATAATGTGTATTGTTGTTCACTTCATTCTTGTAACCACGTTAGGTTAATTTGTCTGAAGGTCAATTTTTTTAATCTGGTTGGCTTTGCTTTCAGTTTCTTGTGGAACTTAAACTTTGCATTGGATATTATATCAGCGAAATGTTGCTGTGATAGAAATTAATCTGAAAACAAGCTGCTACATAAAAAGGTAATTAGAAACCCGAGAACTAAGTGGTGGAATGTAAAAAGGAGCGAGAGTAGGTTTATTAGATAGAATGCAAAGAGAGCCAACATGGATTATAGAGGGTGAAATCAACAAAATGTGGAATAGAATTTTATTATAGGATATCAAAAAAGTTGTAAAGAAGTCAAATGGTAAAAGAATTTCTCGTGGTGGGATGAAGAAATGGAAAAATGAGAGTAAAATCGATTCTCATAATACTTGGCAAGAATCTAGGAATTGTAAAGATTTTTAAGGGTATAAATGTGCTAAAAAAGAGTTGTAAGTCGTGAATAAAAGCGATTCTTGTAATACTTGGTGAAACTCATTTTAATAGGAGGTAAAATGAGAGAATATCACCCAAAATGGTTTTGAGATATACAATGTACATAAGCTTTCTAGATAGCAGGGTTAAGTGAGCAACTCGTTTAGAAGCTTAAGTTGCTGGATAGGGACCCAACTATTTTTATCAAACTAACACTACCCCTCATGTGTAACCCGCTCACATGTGGAGAATTAAACAAAGATGCCTCAATAGGGACATCACAAACCAATAGGGTGCCCATGCTGTGCATTCACAAATTCACAATGATTGAGGTAACATATGCAAGCTGGATGACTTCAACCTAAGACCTTGCTAAATCAAAGCTCTGATACCATGTTAAGTTTCCAACTCATCGAAAGCTTAAGTTGTCAGATAGGGCAACTATGTATATCAAGCTGACAAGTAGCTAAGAAAAATCAAGACTATGCGACAACATAAATTTGAAAAGCATGCTCAAGATAAAATGAGAAAATAGATCAAGCTAGTATCACGCAACTATGTATATCAAGCTGACAAGTAGCATAAGAAAAATCAAGACTATGCGACAACATAAATTTGAAAAGCATGCTCAAGATGAAATGAGAAAATAGATCAAGCTAGTATCACTGTCCGCCCTGTGGCTCACCATGAGCCACTCGCTTATTGCCTATTTTCATGGCCATCCTGGCGAGCTGGCATGCACATTGCTTTTGAGAGTGGCCATCCTCACCTTTTAGTTATTGTTCTTGTTTCTTTTTCCTTGTAAATATGCTTTATAAGACATGGGCCATTTAGTTTTTGTTTCCTAGTTCTGCTAGTCCTTTGACTCCTTTCTTTCTTTCTTTTGGCTTTGGCCCACTTTTATCATATATAAGAGGTGATGAGTTCTCTCCTACCCAGTTGCTTTGTAATCGCTATCGCTTTCTGCGTACTTCGATATTTGAACGCAAGCATCAGTTATCTTCGTCTCTTGATTACATAAGATTGCACTTGTTACCCTTGTTGCTAGCTTCGCACAGTTCATTACCGGGCTTCGCGTCTCGGAGGAGCATTGCAGTGACACGGTGGGAGCCTCTCGTGCCTACATTTGGCGCCTTGTGACACTAGTCTCTAAATTAGCATACTTGTGATAATCAGACTACCTCCATAATGCAATAAATATGCACCAGAATCTTCGTACAGCTTGAGAACCAAATCGAGCTTTCTAGAGTTTACCCCCATGTACATGCATTAGCAAGTGTGTTAGTAGCAATCTTAATAACCAGGCTAGAGGTAGGGAAGAACAAAGCTAAGATAGACAACTTTATCGCAGAAGGATATGATGGAGGCTTATCTAACTATCAAGTATTGTAACGAAGATCATGGCTATAGGAGGATTCATGTTCTGAACCTTAAGGCTTGGGTCACGATGTTAGTTTATCATCGTTTTTGATTTTTAAGTTTTTATGGGTCCCATCATTTTCTCTCTATCTCTCTCTTACTTTTTCACTTTAATTATTACAAAACATCAAATAAAATCAACAAAAATCGACTTCCTGACCCGAATCTAAGTAATCTGGACAAAGGCTGGTTTTAGTGGTATACCAGAACGTGTAACTAGATACACGGTAGTCTTCTGTTTAAACCACTTAGATTATATATATATAGGGTCTTATTCCGCTACAAACCATAAATATCGTACAAGCGTGCGAACCAGTTGTATCTTAGTATATTTTTATTGTATCTTAGTTATATTTTTGTTCTATCATATAAAATAACTAAGATACAAAAATACAATAAAAATGTAAGAAGATACAACATGATCTTACTGAGATACAACAAAATTAACAAAGATACAACAAAAATGTACTAAGATACAACAGGTTCGCACGTTTGTACGATATTTGTGGTTTTTGTAGCTGATCATTTTCATATATATATATATATATATATATATATACATGAGAACTTTCTAGCTTACTCTTTCATTGTGCAGGGTACTAAAACAGAACAAAAAAATGATCTGCTCTTGGAATTCAAAGTTGACTACGATAAGGAAAATGTCATGTTCCGTCGGGGATCATCTGTTTTCTGGGACAAGGTTCTCTCCCTCCCTCTCTCTCTCTCTCTCTCTCTCTCTCTCTCTCTCGCATGTTAAAAGTTGCTATCTTTTTCTATTTGCTGGAGGCAAGTGCATATTATGGGACTCAGTGTGCCACCAGTTCATGCGCTGAAATTGCTCCTATTGCTACTTTTCTTGTTAGGGAGGGGGTCAGGTTACTTGGGATTTTCACTTTGGGAGAAATATTAATGATAGAGAATTCATGATGGTTGCGGAGTTACTTCTTCAGCTGTCTTCTTTTCGTCCGTCGGATTTTCAATCCAATCGTCAAATATGGGTTCTTGAACATTCTGAGTCATTTTCTGTTTAAGTGTTTTTCTAAAATTCTTCGTCCACATACACAACTTGACGTTTCTCTTTACCATTTCATTTGGAAAAAAACACTTGAAGGTGTAAAAATATCCAAATGTGTGCGTTATATGTATGGGATCTAGCAAGTCTTATGAGCGTTTGTTTATACATTTCCCTATGGCTCAGAGTTTTTGGTGTAGTTTGTTTCGGGTGCAAGGTGAGATCTGTATTTTTCCTCGGTGTGGAAAATTTCTGCATGATTAGTCATGTGGGTTTTGGTCGATCGAAGAATGCTTCTTTGTTGTGAGTGTCTACCGTATTCAGTCTTTTGTGGAATATTTGGGTCTGAGAGTTATCGCTTTCGCTGTTGTGGGAGAAGATCGTTGTGCAGTCATCTCTTTGGGCTAGGAGTGTTGGCGCTTTCTCGGATTTGTCTTTGGGAGATTTATCTAGAGATTGGAAAGCTGCTATTTACTTAGTTTGTGTGTTTTTGTTGTTGTTTGGTGGATTCCTTGTCCACCTTCTTTGTACATTCTCTTTTAATAATATATTCTTCTTTTATCCAAAAGAAAAGATCAAGAACAGGAAAGAAGGGTTGATAATCAGTCAAATACGAGTGCTTCTATCGAGTCTTCAACCTTGTTGAACCAAAAGACAAGACCACACAAATCTATATTGGCAGAATCCAGGGGGAAATGGTGGGCAAGTGGCTCAGCCGACCTGCACATTTGAAACTTTAGTGGTGTTAGAGAAGACTAGACACAACATGGGTGTGGGGGCGGCTGTTTTACACCACATTTGGTGTAAAATTTTATAATTTTGGAGGATCCGACACTCGGATCCGCACCTGTGTCGGATCCTTGTAGCCGAATCCAGGTAACAAAGGCCATCACTGGTCTGGTATTATGATACATAGTCATGTCTTGCTATCCTGTATACTTAGCTAATGCTATTCATAGGTATTTTCAGTAGATCTTTTTCTCCTTGGGAATGTTAAGGATCTTTTGGATCTTTTTTCATAAATGGATATCTTGGGAAACACATAATATGATAAGCGGATTGTTAGAATCCTATACATCAAGCAGGTACAGTCCGCGTGCTTCCTCTTAGCAAGGACTCAACATCTAAACTATAACTTTCCTTTTGTGGGATAAGGTCATGGTGGTAGTTTTGTGATCATATTGGTGGAGTTTAGTATCTGTGTGTGTGACACTTTGCTAGTAAGCCTCAGCCCCTCACCTCCTGTCATCACTTTTTTCGGCCTACTGTTTACCGGGGTCAAGTAGCATGGGGAGAAAACTGGTTAGCCTACTGTTTACTGTATTCAAGTACCTCGAGGAGAAAATTTTTAATTTTTAAATGACCGCCGTAATCAGGAGCTGGCAAAATTCATTTCCTTATTCCTGTTTAGGCCTATAACAACTTGCCGATTTGTAATTTTTAAATGACCACCGTAATCAGGAGCTGGCAAGATTCATTTCCTTATTCCTGTTTAGATCTATAACAACTTGTCGGCTGACACTGATTACTGAATACAGGAGGAACAGGCAGGGATAGATAGTGATGGAATGCCTGCAGAAAACTCTTGCAAGAAACTTGTGGTTGAGCACTGTAATGTAATTGAATCAAGCTTTTGGAATGCACATGCAAGCATCCTTGAAGGGCAGGTTCGTCTGCAGGAAAATCATAATTTATAGCAAGAGTTTTGCTCACATTAGTTTTATTGAATGGTTCCATTTATTAAGTGCCAAATATGTTGAGGTCTGCTTGGATTTCAGAAAGTGCATGGTAAAATTAAGGTAAAGGATATGAAAACAAAATTAATAACTGAAAGTGATTATGTGTTAGTCGCAATGTTTTATTGCATTTTTCTTTCTAACATTATACTTGATTTTGAGTTTTGAAGAGTTATACATAGTAAATTACAGTCACAAGGTCTTAATACTTCATTCCTTTTCTTCCCCTTTTGCGTGCACCTTCTGACGTACAAACAGTGCATTACTAATGTTTTTCTCTAAATTTACATGTGGCTTCAATTGAACTCAGTGTTCTTTACTACAAGTAGAACATGCTCATCCTTTCGGCTTAATTGACAATGTCATACGGTACTTCCAACTATGCAACAAGCTCAGAGTGCATTTATTTATTTATTTTTGTGCACGTGTAAGTGTCCATCTCATCTGTAGACTTCTTAATTATTTGCATTCAAACTGGTCTCTCCATCCAATTCTCTCTAAAAGTATATGGATGGAAAATATTAAGATGTTTCAAGTATCCATCATTCAAGCATCATTGTCTGAAATATATTTGCCACGTAAAATATTATTTGGGGTTTGTGGTAGATGCATGTGAATGAGATGAAAAAACCTACAGTGAGCTTGTTGCATTAAAATTTGGAAGTATAATGGTGAAGAATTTCATAATCTGTATTGACACCACGGTGTATTTTTGCATCCAGATGCCTTCGTGCAGATTGAAACTATCTACAGATTGAATATTCAGAAGCATTCACCACCAATCTGGAGAACTATTCACCACCAACGAATGATACCGACTGAAAAATGCAGTTATGAAGTTGAATGCTTCTGTCCAATACCATGTGAAAGGTTGCCAACGTCATATATTCATCATAGCTGTTCTATTTAAATTTTAAGAGCATTATTTTGTTGAATTTAATTTTTTTTAATCATAGGCAAAAATATGTTTAGTTTATAATTTAAAATTTGAAGGGCATAGTTTTACTTGAATGCTGATTACTGTTTGCCCAATAATTCAAGAAAAAACATCTAAATTTTATCAATCAAAAACATGTTAAGAGCCTTTGCATTAGGATCATGTAGTTCACCGGTTTACTTTTGTAGTTGATTGAATTTGTTCAGGATCAAGCTAGCGGTCGTATTTCCAATCCCTGCCAAATGCGAAGATGGTGTGTTCAAAGCCTTGGTTGTGTTTAATGTATGTGCAGTCAAATTGTAACGTGCATGAAAAATCGTTATTAGTTCGTAACCATCATCAGAAAAAGAAATGAGGAGAAAAAGTACGTAATGATGGAGGGAAGGTGTGGTGGGAGGGGATGAAATGGAATCCGAATCCTCTATCTCACTCTTTATCTTACTTTGTGTATCAATATTCACATAGTGATGAGTTCTATTATTATTGAGTTCCATCACAATATGAGTAGTGGTACACAGAATTGGACACAGAGTGGGATACATAATCCTCCATCGGACAAAGGGATAGCGGGGGTAAGTGCATGATTGAGACCGCGCCAAATTTGGAAAATATATGGGAGCTTCATTACGGCATCTATAATATAAGTAGTTGATTGGTTAAAAATTACTATCTTTTTACGAACCTGCGAATTACTATTAATCATAAAATTTCGTATTTTACAAATTTCTTGGTTCACATATTTTCATGTTTTACAGTGATTTTTTTTGACTTTTTTATGGTTCACTGTTATAAAATTTTATGGTTCACAGTTAAAAATTTTATAGTTCACATATTTCATGATTTATAGTTATATCAATTTTATGGTTTACATTTATAAAATTTCTCATATTTCATGATTTATAGTTATATCAATTTTATGGTTTACATTTATAAAATTTCATGGTTTACAGATTTTATGATTCACAGTTATAAATTTCATAATTTTCAGTTATACCAATTTTATAATTTACAGTTATATAAATTTTATGCTGTAAACAAGCCAAGCCAACTCGTAGATTCGATTCGATTCGAATCGTTTAGGTCCGTCTCGACTCGATTCGCACTACTTTTATGAGCCAAGCCAAGCTCAATTTTCAGGCTCGTCATATTTTGCAAGTCCGACTTGACTCGACTTGCAAGGCTCGCGAGTCGGCTCGACTCGATTTACCATTAAGATGTTTAAAGGGACAAATTAATAAGTAAATTTTTTTTTTCATATTTTAAACGAATAAACTTCAAATCAAAATTTTTTATTTTGTATAATTCATCAGTAAATTGCTAATGTTGATAATTTTTTAAATATGCTTATAAAATTTTTTATTTAAGAAAAATTAGAGAAAATTAGAGCACAAAAATAATAAAATAAGTTATTGGACAAGAGTTTTAGGGTGCAAAAGTCTGAATCTTGGGTTGGCCCATATCTATATTGGGCAAATCTCGCGAAGACTCATCAAGAGTCGTTAAAAATCTATCAAAATGTGTTAAAAAGTCCGTTAAGACCTGTTAAGGTCTATAAAATTCATGACTCGCGAAGTCTCACGAAGGCTCGCGAGCAGCTTGCAAGCTAGTCACGAGCCAAGTCAAGGTCGTTCATTTTAGGTTCGACTCGAATTCGTTAAAGTTCGACTCGTACAAAAATATGTAAAAGATCGATTCGAATTCGTAAAAATTTGGCTCGATTCGGTTCATTTACAGCCCTACGGTTTATAAATTTTATGGTTCACATTTATATCAATTTCACGATTGACAATTAAAATATAGATGGTTCAGTGTGATTCATAAGTTCACAAATTAAGGATAACTCGCAGTCGATCACGTCATTATATAATATAAGAAGTGTGTAGGAAATATGTTGTAGAGGTTCATAATGCATTGTTATCATTTGTTAGGCGATGAGCGAATATGGTAGTCCATATCTTTGCTAAGGTTGCTCGTTCTCTGTCTTAGAGCATGCTTTAATTTGATTGTGCCTCTCGCTTTATATGGACTATATTGAACCGCGATTTAAATGAATACAAACTCTTTTTAGTGTTAAAAAAAATTTAAAAATATATGTAGGGCTGTCAATGGAGCGGATTTTAATCCTGTTCATTAGAAATTCTGTTCGCTTAAAGCGAATTTGGATTGAGTAAAAAATTATGATTAATGATCTACCTATTTAATCAGTTAACCTATAACTAAATGGATTGAATTTGGATTTTGGCAATTACCGTTTGTTTATAATTACTAATTAAAAAAATTAAATATATATTTATATATTATTTATTTACTATAAAATAAAATTTTAAAAATTATGTTTATAATATTTATATACCACTGATAATTTTTTAAAAATTTTTTTTGTTGAAAATTTATAAATTAATACATTATTATTTACTTTATTACTTTAATTTTTTTTAGGATCTTAAATATAATTGATATTTATTAAATACATAGGTATTTTTGTTTATTAGATCGGGTATTACATTGATATTTACCAATTATAATATATATATTAAATGGATTAATTCGATCCGTTAATCCAAAATTTAACTCCAAATGAATTTGAATTAGCTTTTGACTAATTCGAAGGTTAATTGGATAAAATTCGAATTCAACATGAGTTAAGTTAAATGAATCTAAATTTAAGGTTAATACGTACATTTAAGATCCATTTACAGCACTAAATAAATATATGTATATATGTACGTTTGAACTCGAACTGAGTCAACCAGAATGAGTTAGTTCTTGGATTGATGTGATCTCATGTGAACCAGAAATCTTTACAAAGGTTATACAAGTCCACAAAGATAGCGGGTGTTTATGGCATATTTTTCTCATCTGATAGCAGCAGATGGAGTTTATAATTAAATACAAGTTGGAATAATAATCTTAGAGACGTGTTTTTACAAGTAATTACTACTTAATATCAACTTGCCTTAAAATTAATGACTAATTTGAACAACTCCAGTATTCAAAAGCGAGGCTTTCAACTTCTTGGAATGTTATTAGCGGCTGTTCCTTTCCGACCCGCTTTCAAAAGGATTATTTTGACTTCTTGAAGTTAGATGGACTATTTTTTAATGAAAATTCAGGTTTTTTTTCCCCCCCATTTTTTTCTCAAAGAGATCCAAAACAATCCTATATGCTTATTCTCAAAGTAGATAAAAGTAAGTTAAAATTTAGCTTCAATTAGTTTAAAGTCAGCTTGACCACAAAATCAAATTACGTAAGTTGGATGGAGGATGTAGGGCTGAGAATTTATTTTTTTTTTAATCGATTCAAGCTGAGTCGAACATCACCGTCAAGTTGGA
>JAOTQG010036745.1:356-15124 GCA_025631175.1 Iris virginica
ATCACTTTATGCCATATATATGGTGGTTCCCACGAAAAACGCCAAAGCCACTCCCCCCCCCCCCGGCGGCCTACTAACCTTCTCCTAAGCAACTAGATGAACTGTACCCCCCCTCCTCCCCATTTTCCCAAAGAAACTTCCTCCTGATACTCAGTACGATTAGCTACATTGGCAGGAATCTTAAAGAGCGAAAGAAAATATAGAGGGATACTAGATAGACAAGCTTGAATAAGAGTAATCCTACCCCCTTTAGAAAAAAATGCTCTTTTTTCCAACCATCCAACCTTTTGCTACACCTTCAACAATAAGATCCCAGAATGCCATGGAACGCGGATGGATTCCCACCTAGAGGAACTCGGTCCTATTCTTTAGGTCGGTACCCACTTAAGATAAAAATGCTCTTTTTTCCAACCATCCAACCTTTTGCTACACTTTCAACAATAAGATCCCAGAATGCAATGGAACGCGGATGGATTCCCACCTAGAGGAACTCGGTCCTATTCTTTAGGTCGGTTTCTCGAACATTGTGTTCAAAAAATTATGTTTTTTCCATTCACTTGATTGGTTACAAAAATCCTGGTTTTTTCTCTCATACCTATTAATTTTACATACTCATATATCTACCTTTATATCCTATCAAACATCACATCAAATCACAACTACCACTCTCTTTTTTTCTCTCCAACCATATAATAAAAAAATTTAAATTTTGAAGGGCAATATGAGAATTAATCGAAATAAAACCAAAAACCACAAAACCATAAAACTATAAAAAAAACATACAAATAAAACCAACCGTAACAAAAAATCAACCATCCAAACACACCCTAGATATGTCAACGGCCAAGAAAGGATCGTGCGACCAATCATGGATGCACATAGCTGGAAATAACCTGGTTATTCAAGTTAATTCCTAGTATACCACATTTAGCCAGATTAATCGTAAGCACCGGAATATTCTGGAAGATCTGCAAAAGAGTGCGAGCATTCTTGAACTTTCTACTACCCTTGGACAAAAAAAGGATAGTATCATCGACAGACTGAAGATGAGAGACCCTTAGCCCATCATTACCCATGGGACAACCCTCAACCAGACCTACTTCCTCCATTCTAGATATCATCCTACTAAACACATTTAGCCACTAAAGTGAACAAGAAAGGAGGGGATCCAGATCCCCTTGACGAAGTGATGCGAACATGCCCTTGCCACCACCAATGTTCATGTCCAAAGATAATGATGATCAAGGCTACAAAGGACCAATGACGACCAAGGCATTATTTTCAATCATGAGCAAGGGGTTCTTCAGAGAGTACAAGATGTTTGAAAAAGGAGGGAAACTCTTGGAAGTAAATTGCATTCAAGTGATTGTTCCAGCAAGTCAAGCAGAAATTCAGTCAACTTCATTCAATTGTATGGAATGATCTAGACATCCGAAAATAACACATCATACATGGTTGGAAAGCCCTGGATGTCTAGTTTCATAGGAACTTTATGGATTTGGATTTGGGGCTTTGTGGAAGAAGTTACAAGCATTTTGTTGCAGACTGCTCAAATTTCCCGAATTTGGGCATGTTTTTTGTTTATTCATGAATTTTTCATCTTATCATTAGAAATTTATGTTTAGTTCATTAACCACATGTTCCAATATATCCTAAGCTTGGAGGGATGTTCCAAGGAGCCTATAAATGAGCTTGTCTTTGTCATTTGTAAACCACAATTTTGATGAATGAAAATTCGAGTGTTTCTCTTTAGAATTCTTGAACTTTTTGAGCTTAAAGTCTTGTCTTGTGGCTCTAAACATCGACTTATCAAACGGTATTCCATCCCCATTTGTAGCGTCTTCACTTATACCAAGGTTCATGTCTCGCTGCTTATAAGCGTTAGATCGCAGTTCCATTCCATCAAACATCACTTATACCAAGGTTCGCATCTCAAAATAAGCGTTGGGTTGAGGTCCATTCTACGAAATCCATCTTAGAACGATCTTGGGTATTGTCATTCTTTGAAGGTTCATGAATGCCTCGACTCACACAGAACCACTCTTTAGGCTGCCCATTGATGATAACCAATGAAAGGAGACCTAAAACAGCCTCAAATCCAACTCCGCCCCCCCTAGACCCAAAATGCTTTCTCTCAATAACCAAATCCAAAAACCGCCAATTCACCCTATTGTAGGCTTTCTCGAAATCCAACTTGAGCACTAACCCTTTCCTGCCACTCCGTTCCATTTCCACCACCACCTCATTAGCCACAGCCACTAGAGCTGCGTTAGTACTTTGACGTCCTCCTACAAATGCACTTTGAGCCTCAGAGATGGTATCATTCAAAACCCAACTCAACCGCTTGGATAATACCTTTGTGATGAGCTTAAACACTAGGAACCGCAGTGAGGGATAACACCTTCGAGAATAAGGTTCATAACAAAAGAATTTTTCCATCCCTTCAATTGACTCTAATAGACTGACAGATCCTCAAAAACTAATACTTTAATGCAATACAAGAAAACAATCAAGGTTAAATGACACTATCTAAACTAAAGAAGATGCCAAATGCTTACCGCTCCAGTCTCATGATTCACGCAAGTCATGTTTATGCGAGAATGGAAACGAACACTAGGAGGCTTTTCCGGGTAATCCTTATCACAGAACAGCTTCAGTTGGTAGATGCGACCATCATGAACGGACTGAAACAATAAAAGAATCATTGAGTTCCTAAGTGACAATTATGATGTATCAGGAAATAAAACTTGTGCAAGTTAATTAAACAAAATGACCATCATTACTGCCACAACATGGTTCAATCAAAGATCAAACAATGGCCAATATTTGATGGATCTAGTTTTTCTCAGCCTATAGAAGCTGAAGTCAATATACAAGAATGTATCATACTCCTACCAGAAGTTAAAGCCACGGGAACTCAATTAACAGACAACTAGATGATGAAAAAATAAAAGATTAACAAAGGACATCTTAGCCCAGGAGATGTACACAGCAATAATAGACAAAAAGGGTGATTAAGAAAATACTTGCAGGTATTCGACGTAATCCACTATGTTGATAGGAATGATAGGAACCAAAGGTTCTGTTAACCTTGAAATTCGGTTGTGACACAATATCCAAATCCGACCAATACCCTTCCAGACTGTTCTCATGCAATGCCTCGAAAGTATATTCACATTGCTCCATTTGCCAGGGATGAGCTTTCACTTCCCAATTAGACCAGCTTAGATAATCTAACTCTAATCTTACTGTTTTTGACTGACAAACATATTTCATTTAAGGCTAATTGAGCCTCACGGGGTGATGCTGCTACCAGCTAAAATTAAGAAATTCTAGCCAAGCTTAGTCAAAGAAGCTAGATCAACTAATGTACTATAGTTGAGGAGAGTAAGAAGCTTAAAAAATCCGACCAATCTTTTGATCAAAGAAGATGGATCAACTTATACATATAATCGTGAAGGCCTTTGTGATGAACTAATAAACACTAGTAAGTAGTAACCATGCTAATAGGAATAATGTATGTAACCTTAAGGGACCTATGACCTATCCTTCTTAGGAATGAGCTTGGGAAGGCAATTGCCAGTTTCAAAATAGAGTTGATGCTTTAGCATACATACTTCTTGTCTCTCAAACTTCTAAATTAGGTCACATGTCTCAAGTTTGGGGTGGGGGCATTCTGAGGGACAGGGAAGAAGACGATTGATACAATTGGGAGAGTCTTGGTCCTTAATCCGAAATGAATGGTGAAATAGGGGGCAACTCAAGTTGGAATCTTCAGTTAATTACTATGGTCAAGGAAGGGTGGGGGATAGTAGGAGTATTGGGGGCAATGGTTTAAAGCTTGAGGAACTTCATAACATTGAGGGCATTGATAGGTTAAAAGATAGAAGTAGGATCTCAAAAGGTCGACTTCTAATCGACACCAGCTAGATAAGAGATAAGTTAGAGGAAGCCTCTTTGAAGAAAGACCAAATTTGGCATCTTAAAGCTAGGGCCAGGTGGATTGTGGAAGGAAATTGTAACTCTAGATTTCTACATATGAGTCCATAAAAGAGCTAATAGGTTTTAGTCTTTTAGAGTGGTCATTGGTAGCTCTAGGAGGGTAAGTGGGGAGATTACTCTTTACTCATCCCCTGTCTAGTGAGAGTTTAAGCAGTCTGTTAAGCAGTAGGCAAATATAAATATTTACTCACCCAAGATTTGTCATTTTGAAAGCCTCTCATATAAATATATTCTTTTATTTTGATTTATCCAGCTACTCGTACTTTTGAAATGTCCCCCTATCGTGGATGAATATGTTTACTTGTTAACAATGGTCACGAAAGACCTCACATAACTGACAAACTTCAATAAAAGTCTACATGTCCACATCACCATCTATATGGTAAATGTCGGTGGGGGCCAGCCATGAGACCCCGCCTGCATGACTAACATTTATTAGTAATTGAACATACATGCCCATGTTATGAGCACATTTCGAAAATATCACCAATTTGAGGAGTCAATTTAAAATTATTTTATTTTAATTTCAAGTGTGCAATGTCAAACTTTTATTTTGGCTTAAGCAATGAGTTGACAGAGTGGTACAACAGGTCCTTTCATGAAGCTGAGCTTTGGAGAGCAATTCCTGATTTACTGGAAATTATTTTGGGGGGTGATAAAAGAAGAAATTATTTTGGAAAGATAGAAAGAGATTTACAAAAAGGGGTGGGGTGGGACTAAGAATCCATCTAGACATACACACAAACTGAAGGAAGAAGACAAGGAGGCCATGGCCAAACAACTAACTCCTAACGAAATCAGAAAGGTGTAATCCATGGAAAGCTTCCAAACTCCACTCCCAAAGAGAAGCCTGAAAAGAGATCATTTCCCAAAGAAGAGAAAAAGGCAAATCTTGGCTCCTGAAGATAAAACTCCACATAAGACTCAAAACAGCACATCTCCATAGAGTTGATCAAATGAGGAGAGACCTGGCTTCTCCCCTCACCACAAACAAAGCACATCGTAAACGCCAAGCAACATCACACTGCAGAAAAAGGTGACCGTGTGTCTCATTGTTGCCCATCCACATCACACAAACATCTTGGAGATAAGGCCTTATTTGGTTGTCGACACTATCGTCAATCATTTGTATCATTGGTATTCAGCCGATTAAGAATCACGCCCAAGCAAAGACCTTAATCTTGAATGGGACCTTGGCCTTCCAAATGAATTACAACTCCGTCCCAAAATGAGTGTAAATTTGTTTGCCCCAAAGTGAGTGTACATTTTCCAAAAATGAACCCATTTTTACTTATTTGGTCCAATAAAACATAACATTTGGAAACTACACTACAAATATAATAATGTTAGTGTTCGATAATTTTTGAAATACAGCTAAAACCTAATCAAACATTCATCCGAAAATCAATCAAGTTCACCCAAATTGACACTCATTGTAGGATGGAGGGAGTAATAAAGAGTTCGTAAATCTGAATTCAAGGACGAATAAGACCGATGATCTATATGCTATGAGGGATGGAAACAAGATATCTGGAGCGAAAGTTCAGCAACGACCAAGGAATCTCTATCATTAAGATTCCTGAATCCTGAAGAAGTGAAAATCCCACGAGGCCAGGAGAATCCATCACCCTCCTAACCAGAAATGAAGACATAGGAGCATCATGAACAATCAAAGTTCGGTAAAATCAAGGAAAGGAAATAGAAGCATCATGAACGAACACTCAAAGTTCTGTAAAATCGAGGAAAGGAAATGTTGAGAGGAAGATCCTATTTCCAGTGATCCTCTGAGAAACAAACTCTGCTCCAAGACCCAGCTATGTAGTACCGAATGTGAGGACAAAACAAATGGTAGCAGCTGTATGAAATTCATAGGCTAGCATATGTGAGAGAAAAGCTAAATAGCTAATAGACATCCCACCATTCCTAACTATAACAAACTTGTTCCTAATTACTCCTTCCATTCCGAATTAAGTGACGTTTTTTTTTTACTAAAATCCTGTTCCTAATCAACTATCAACTATCGTTTTCGAAAAAATACATATATAATCGACTATCGTTTTGGACTTCATTTTGCAAATTTAACCTTAATCACTCTTAATTAGCCATCCTCTTTCTTTCTCTCAATTTTTCTTTCATCCGTCTCTTTACCTCCCATTTATTGGAAAACAACCATTTTTCTTTCTCTGCAATTCTTCTTCCGAATCCAAACTACTCTCTTCTCCCCCTATGCTGCCTATTGGTACTAGTTGCGTAGGTTGATCTGTAATAACGAACCGATAGGTATTTCCATTCTCAAAGTTCTATCATGTTTGTTCTTGGAGTACCACTTTTTTATAAATTTCAATTTTGCAAAATTTACTCAATTCATGGAGAAAAATGTGTAGCAAAGCACTTCCTTTTGAGGATCTGAATTTTTACCCACTATATATGTGATTCAAAGGACTTTGATGGAAGTGATATGAAGAAAAAAGAAGATGATTTGCAGAAAAAAGAAAGAGATATAAAGAAAGATAAAGAAGATATGGAGAAACGAGAGTTGCTGGAGATCGGCTCACCTGCTGTTTACAGCTTTGATTTAGGCACATTTTCGGACTATGAAGGAGAAATGAATAGGCCTGTGATCATTTGTACAAAAAAGCAAAACGAAAAGTGTTTGATTCTCTTCTCGTTGTGGGCCTAATGTGCTTATGGAGGCAGATTGTAAGACTTTATAGCAAGGCACACAGCCTTCCTGCATATTATGTTGCTTTTCTCATCTCTCCACAGAATGTCCAGACAGCGATGAAAAAGACATCCAAACTCCCCTCTACAAAAGATTCACCTTTAAAGCTGTTGAAGTTACCTTCAATTCTAATGCACAAACATTCTTCTCAAGCCACCCCCTCTAAATAAACTCATCCTAAAATGCACGTGATGTGTTTCTGAAGCAACCAACATTATCACTCATCTGGGCCAGAAAACCTATAATAGTGATGTAGTCCACGATCACACAGCAAAAAACATGCTATTAGCTATATCATTTCCATCATATAGAGAAATTTTCACCTGGAGCCCTTTAATTTTTATTGTCAACATCCACTCCTAAAGGAACTAATGCAAAAGCCAGTGTGCTTGGGTCCAACTTCTCTCAGGCCCTAAACTAAAGTCTAAAGTCTAAAGCAAACATAATAGATATAAAAGGTGTTAATATTAGATTTTTACAATTTTTCATATCAGAGATGATCTTGTTACATGCATATTCAACATGAGCAACAAATCAAATGAGGATACTCAGAATTCACAGCTATTTCTTCAATCAACTTCTAGTCTTCTAGCATTAGGCAAGGTAAGTTCAAACTACAATATCATAAATGTGCTTAAAGCAAAAACAATCTCCTCAATATAGTCCTAATTAGTTGTCCCTGCCAAGCCCTATCTATCACCTATATCGTCCCAACAAGAACGCATGTTGGGCAAACAATTTCCTGCACTAATTCCAGGAAAAACTTATTACATAACGATTAAACAAGTTTTATTTCATCGTATGTTGGACAAACAAGAATTTACACAATACAGATTTAGAAAGAGTGTCCACAATGAGACATTAAGATGAGTGTAAAATTAAAATGAGAATGCATCTGGAGTTGGTAAAACAAAAATAGGGATAAAATAACCCAAAATGGTTCCACACATACAAAATAGACCAAATTTGATGCAGGAAGGGAGGAATATCAGTATCAAAATTATAGTTAAGCGAAGGAAAACTATGTGTGGATGGTGGTACTTAAGAAGTGCCACGATAATGATAAACAAAAATGTTCATAACTCAAATCCAAACAGTTAGGACAAAGGCTCAGTTGAGCTTACTTAACTTGAGTGGGTTGCTTAGAGTACGATGAATGGGCACTGTGATTTCCAACTCTGATGAAAAACTTAACATCCAATCACACCACATAAGCAATATGCTTATGAGATTATTTTACCTTTGAGTTGTCTGTTATGTGTAACGCCTTGACACAAATGATACCTCCACATCTAAATTCCTCTTAACATAATTATTTCAGTAGAGATTTGCTCATTGTAGAAATTCGTCATTTTATCCCAAATGGAGCCCTCAGTTAATGAACCTATTGCAGAATACAAAGTATATTCCTCCCAAAAGACGCAAGCAAAATGATAAACTTATTTGATCATCAAAGAATCATTCGTATATCAATGCAAGGCCAATAATTTCTACAATGCTTAAAATTTCTACAACCTACAACGGATATGAATTTTTTTATGAGAAAATGATGATAAATAAAACTTCAT
The DNA here is from genome assembly GCA_025631175.1 of Iris virginica. Classification (NCBI taxonomy): domain Eukaryota; kingdom Viridiplantae; phylum Streptophyta; class Magnoliopsida; order Asparagales; family Iridaceae; genus Iris; species Iris virginica. The sequence continues at coordinate 8,649 of JAOTQG010036745.1, forward strand.
AGAGTCACAGGCAATGTAAGGTCAAATTTTCTACAGCTTACCTAATAGCAACAAAAACACAATGGAATTTTGATTAGAAAAGAAGAATAAATAAAAAATTTACATTATGGGGACCGATAATGGTACCGGTCCAAGAGCGCATGTACAAGTCATCAGAATCTTCCATCCCATAGCTAACAGAACCATCTCCAATTCCTTTCTCCCCACGTTCAAGTTCCTCCAGCAATCTGAAGTTCCGTGGCACTGCAGATAAGAACAAATATTTTTATAGAGCACATGACCTCTGATACAAAACACTAAGGACTTGCACGCTGCAGTAAATACGTGCCAAACTTGACAAGAAACAAATAGAATCAAGCTGGAGATTCATTTTCATGTAAGAAATAATCCCATTTGGATGAGTGGAGTGCTTTGTTCCAGCTGCATCACAATTTGAAAAAGCAGAGAGAGTCGGATATTTGAAATGAGAACTAGGAATAAATAGAATTTCATGCATGTAATAATCTCACAAATAGATTTTCTTTCTAATTTCTGTTTCAGGGTGATACCATACTTACTACTTTCTACTATCCTACAGTACATTATACAAATCCTCCTATTTGTTACAAAAAAGAGAACCAGAGATAGGTATGTTAGAGTCATAGTGCCCAGCAACAAATCTACCGAAATGATATTCATATTTTATAATTATGACTTACAAGTGTAACAAGTAGGGCTTAAAGGAAAATATTTTCAACAAGAAATAGTTTCTCCTCAACATTGTCTCTGACGAGACTTGAGCCCCTAACCTCTCGTTACTATAGAGAAGAGGATACTGTTAGACCAAGTGGTCCCTGGTGAGAAGATTTACTTACTTGACTCTAGCTCTTTAAATTAAATATAAAGGCAAGTAAGATCAGCTTGGTCTGTGATACTAGCTTCACAATCATTGCTTAGGATTTTCCCTTCCCTACCAAAGAGCTTTAGCTCAAGCAGTATCCCCTTCTTTTTCCTAACGGGAGGTCAAAGGTTCAAGTCCCGTCAGCAACAATATTATGGAGAAGCTGGTATCTTATATTGCCCTCCACTTGCTCTGGGCTTCAAGCCATCCTTGTTGCTTTGGGCTTTCAGTCATCTCTATTATATTTGTAGGCTCTAATTAATAAAAAAATATTAAGGATCGGGTCAAGCCTATATCCCCTCAAACCTTTAAAAAATGATTTTTCATTCCCTTCCTAAGCTGACATCTTTTAGAACCTATCCCTTCTAAGCTTTTGGCAACAACTCAATAATGGAAGGTGGCTACTGGTAGTAAGCTCTGAAGGATTATATCTCCCTGACTTGGTAGAAGAGACTTTCCTTCATCGAAAACCCATTCGCTTAGCTCACTCCTATTCTTAAATTGAAGCCAACTCCTCAAAGATCTTCCTATCATTCTAGAACGACACAGTCTTTCTATATCATATCTACTATATAGTCTGTAAAAGATGCATTGTCATCTTGCTGACTATCTGATTTCCCTGAATAAGATCAGTAAAAGGCAAACTCCTTTGAAAGAAAAAGAATTATCGTTACATCAAACATTTGAGATTCATGATTGAGCTCCATATATAGTGAATCCAAAGTACTTCTATAGAGGCCTTTTAAAGCTCCGTGAAATCAAATCAACAGGTTTTTTTTTTTTTGGTCTCTTGTTCAGCCCCTTTGACATTCGGAATGTTTATCACAGAAAGAAAGTTTCTCTCATGCCTTTCTATAGGATAAGTCTTTCCCTATTAACTGATCTATGATCTCAAACAAAAATACAATCTTGTAAGAGTACCATGGTCATTGAATCTTTTTTCAAATGGAGGACACTCATAACCGCCACCTCTTTTCTTCTTTTCAGACAGAAGGTTTTGTTTTCCCATAGATCCTAACCTTCGGGCTCAAGCCCAAACAAACCAGTGAGAACTGAAATTAAAGTCAAGCCTTTAAGGGGTAATTGCATATTTGACCCACAAGTTGTCCCTCATCATCAAGTTCGTTCCCAATATATTCGATTGCATTTTCTTGTGCCCGTCATCCATGATAGTGAAAACATTTGACAGAACTGGGCTTGTTTTATCAAAAGTCAAACATGAAAGGGCAAAATATGCAATGCACGTGGCGGACTAACTTGACACATTAAAAGAAAATATATGTGGGACACACATTTGAATTAGTAGGGCCCTAATTCCCTTCTTCCCCAACTCCCCATCCCCTTCCTCTCCCTGAAAAATTGCCGCCCTCCCTCTTCCTCCTGCTCTCCTTAACACACGCACCTCACCACCATTTCCACCCATAACCGTCCTTTCACCAAGCCTTTTTCCAAAAAGACAGAATTCCTCCACAAACGCTTCTTCCCACAAGACTCCGTTCTGGGTGTTGTGACCTTGTAGCTCCGAATGGCGACAGCGAATAGGGGACAGTGGGTTGGAGAGAAGATGGTCTGGTGGCATTCTTGCAGGCATTGAAGATCCACTGAGGGACTTGATTGTGATTTGGGTTTTTCCTCTTAAGAAACTCATAATCAAATATTGGTGCGACTTTCTTCGGGGTTAAATTGAATTTGTTATTGACATTGGAGAGAGGTTTAAGGTGAACCATTTGCAGACCACTCGTTGCTGTCGGATAAGTTGTCGCATAATGGTCGGAAGTCGAAATTGGAATGCTCGGAGAATTCAGGTAGTTGTAAACTGGATGAGGCATTGTAATGGAGAAACCTCTAGAATGGTGGATAGATGTTACGTGGCATTGGAGTGATGTGAACCTCGGCTGGAATTGGTACTAACACTAATCGGCAGCGGCATTTCTCTGTATGCGCCGGCAGCTTTTCCATGTCTCTCACACTCTTTCGAATCTGCCTCTGTGATTGTTGTTAACTGAAGAAACTAGATGAATACTAAAAAAATTCACTAACCTTAGTATGGATTGTATTAATCATGTACTGACTTACTTGGGATGAATTATTTAGCTTTCAATTCTAGTGTTGAGATATGAATTGGTAAAATTGCAAAATTTGACGGTGTATTCATTATTTGACGGTGTATTCATTTTGTAAATGATAAAGTTATGTACCCTCTGAACTAAAGAGGGGGGGGGGGAGGAATGTGGTGGAGAAGAAGAGGTTGTCGTAGTTAATGGAGAAAAAGAGAATGTTGGAGTACAATACAGTACTAATATATACTCCGTAATTTATTTTTAACCAATCATGTTAATAACAATTAAGCATGAAATAAATCAGCTCAGCTTTGCTGTTTTGTTTTGTTTTTTCGATTAACACAAAGGTGGGCCCCACATATTTTTCATTTAACATCCCTAAAGTTTTAATATGAAAGGGTCCAAGGAGGCACGTGATTTACACGAGCGATTATTTCTCTCCAAAGGCCTGTTAGGACGATTTCATCCCTCGAGAACCGAGCACATGAAAGTCATGTGTGCAGTTCCATCTTATTACACAATAGGACAAACTTTCAACGTTTGCAAATACATTTTAGTGCAAAAAAATGCAATCGAATATGTTGCGGACGAACTTGACCGATGAGGGAAACCTGTGGGTAAAATATGCAATTACCCCACCCTTTAATAGAAAGGTTGCCTCGATGGCATAGTGCTCATTCAGGTGACTCTTCCTGTACTAGCTATTTAGAGTAAATTCACTTTTATAAAGGAGGGCTTTCCTTCTTTCTATTTGATTGAGAAGCCACCCTTTCTCTTTCAAGCCCTCTTTGCAGGATAGGCTGAAAGCAAGAAAGGATATGTGAATTGGGTGATGAATTCAAGCCAGATAAATAGTACCTTCCTTGACTCCTCTAGCTAAGATCATATCAGAACAGGGGTAAGACAAGTCCTAAGGTCAAACCTTCTTTCCATGAAAGAATCGATTATGGAGTAAGCACTTCCTTTGAGATATTCTGAGACTAGAACGAACTCATCCTACCAAGTGCTTTTGTTTGATCCTTCTTTTGTTTGGGATCCTATTGTGATTCCCTTGGTGAAGAGTAGGAAGGTTTATGTTTTATTCGATTCACAACGGTCCTTAAGTAAAGGCGGCCTTTCTTTCTCAACGGCCATTTAATTACCATTGGGAAACTCATTAATGTAATCAATCGTACATACCAATAATCAAAAGAGAAAATCCAACTAACTTAACTTGATCTTTAAAGTTAAAAATTAAATTATATACATGAATATGAAATAAAAATGCAAATTTAGACGGAAGTATATAACTTATCAAACCTGTCTCCCCCTTCAATCTTTCCGATGCAAAAATGGGTTTAAGAAACCAATGTCCATCACTTGATTCGTCTATGTATTTATGGACTACTTAGTATCTTGTAAGAATCTCGAGTATAATTTCCCGAGGAGCACATTCACACATGACAAGTTAATGTAAAATCAGTAGGTAGAATTTGAATGTGGTCGGGCTGAAGGTGGTCAACTTTCAGGTAACCTCTATTATCAGATAAATCAAAGCAAAGGAAACTTACATGAGTGGAAAGAATAGCATTAAAAAAAACATCAAAAACACAAAGAGGCAACATTCACACAAGGAAAGAGACATTAAACAAAGGCACACAGTGTTGGGATCGAACCCACCAACAAGAAATCAACACAACTATAGGCAATTAGAGAAACACACACAAAGCAAAAGAAAAACAATACACAATATCATGTGGCTCGGCCTCAAGTCCACTCTACTGACAACTCACTAATAATTTGAGGAAATTACACAAATGGAAAGTCTCTCTATCTCTCGACACTCTTGAATCTATCACAACTTTGAGAGAGAAGCATAAGTGGGCAATAAGAGAGAAATTTATGTGCACGTGTCCGTGGAGAGAAGCATAAATGTGCAATAAGAGAGGAATTTATTGTGCATTTGTATTCAAGAGTGTCGAGAGATAAAGAGAGTCTCTATTTTTGTAATTTTCTCAAATTATTAGATAGTCACTCCGTGGAGTGGGCTTGAGGCCGAACCACATTATATTGTGTGTTGTTTTTCTTTTGCTCTGTGTGTGTTTCTCTAATTGCCTATAGTTGTGTCGATATTTGGTGGGTTCGATCCCAGCAGCTAGTAAGGAGAGTGAGGTTCGAGGGAAAGAAGTCGCAAACTTAGGAAGAGTCAATTGTGAGAAAAACAAGAGCAGTTTTTTTAGGTTCATCACTTTCTGCGCAGTTGAGAAAGAACTGATGGTGCGAGTTCGTTCCACGTTGGATCGTCGCAATTTTTGGACAGCGGGTTCACAGCAGATTGGGCTTCAATCTAAATGGTGGAGATCGGATTTAGAGGTGTGTAGCTGAGGCAGACCTCAGTCGGGCTGAAGGCTAGGGTTTTGAAGAATTGCAATTTCGTGTTGAGAAAAGAAGGTGGATCGCAACGGATCTAAGTTTACGATCCCCATATTTGATGGAAAGATGGATTTCGCGGTTTGAAAGACGACCATTGAAGATGTATTGGTGCAACAGGGTGTTGGGTGTTGATGAAGCTTTGCTAGAGACCAAACCGGTGGAGATGAAGGAAGAAGAATGGTTGAAGATACCAATGAGGGCATCTAAGAATAATCAGGTTAGCACTTGCTCCCAAAGTATGATGAGTTGAATGAAAAAAGCTCAAGGGATATTTGGGATAAACTCGCGAGCATCTACGAGTCAGTCTTTGAGAAATCGATTGTTCTTGAAGATGGATCTTACTCGATGAAACCTAATGAAGGAGGTAATTTGCATGATCATATAAACTCAGTTTAAGTTGATTATTTTTTCGTGGTGTTTCGTCCCAAATTAATGGCGTTCGCATAACAAATCCTTTTATACGAAGATAAATTCCGCTCCCAACACACAATCGAGACAGAATCACAATGAAAGTCAGACACACGCACAATGAATCCACCGCCGCTCAGGAATGAACAACAATTGATAAGAATCGGAAAGAACACAAGAGAATTGGAAGAATCGCGAATGAGAGTTAAGAAGAATTTTACCAACGACGCTGGATCCTCCAGAACCAATAGTCATCGCCGCAAGCTGTTCCTTGAGAACCTCCGAAATAATCGCACCAACAACCTCGGAGCGAGATGAAGATTCGAGAGAGAAAATGCGAAGACTCGGAGTAAAGGAAATGCTCACAATTACATCTAATCTCTATCCTCTATTAACAAAAAGGGTTGCTTAATTGGGCCGCCATTCTTCACGGAAAAGCTGATTATTCCCTCCCTCCGTCCGTCCCCAATTTTTGGTTAATTAAGCTTGATTGATTTTGAACGGATATTTAATTTAAAAAAATCTGGCCGCATTTTCAAAAGTAATCATACATAAAATTATAATGGACAGATCAGGAGTGTGATATGGTGTGATACGGTGTAATATGGTACTGTTCATGATATGAGATGAAGTTAGATAAGTAAATATGAGATTTATATTAAAATGTCTTTTTTGCCCTTGGATGTGAAAGGTTGATTGTAATTTATAATATTTAA
>JAOTQG010036856.1:0-15121 GCA_025631175.1 Iris virginica
GAGAGAGAGAGATAGAGAGAGAGAGAGAGAGAGAGAGAGAGAGAGAGAGAGAGAGAGAGAGATGAAAAAGAAATATCACTCAGCTAACAGTTGTTCTGATAGAAGATAGACGTGGCTTGGTTGGCTGATTTTGAGCAGGAGCAGAATTTAGTACTTCATAGTGCAGTGAGTCGCTAACTTCAGATATATTAGTCGTTACTCGTTTGTGTATTGTAGTTTTATAGTGCAGTGAGGCGCTTTCTTCAGATACATGTTTGTGAATTGTGAGTGTAGGGCCTGTAGGCTCGTGTGCGTTATCTTTCAATAAAAATGATTCATACTTCTTAGAGCTCTTCAGGAGGAAATAGAAAAAGTAGAGGTGCTTAGACTGCTAAGAATGATGTGTATACGTGTATGTTGGAGAAATGGAGACTTGAAAAAACAAAGGCTACTAGACACACAATAGCAAAAAATCTACTTACGTATCACCAGTAACTGCTGCTTTATGACAGTCACTTCCTTTGCCTCCAAGTGCCCCAGTCTCTATGTACTTCTTGGCGTTGTCCCAGGCCCCACCAGCAGTGTTCAGGAAAAGAGCCATAAGAATGCCAGAAACTGTTGCGAACATCAACATGGCAGCTACAACTTTAGCACCAAGGAATGGATGCCCTGTATAGTAGCCCAATATCCGAAACACAATTCCTGTATGACAAACCAAGAACCAAATGGGCAAGAAACGAAAGGAGATGAGCAATGACTGGCATATCTCATTATACAGATGTGAAGATTTTTTTACAGTACACGTATGTTTGGTGTGCTCAAAATAATGGCTTAACAAAATCTCGCGCAAAATTCAAAACACTTCTAAGAAATTAGGGTAATAAAAAAACATACAACCATTCTTGAACATCACTTAAATACAGCAGTAAGCAGTAATCATACAAACAAAATCAGCTACCACGGCATAACTAGGAAACTGATTTCAACCAGAGACAGAAATTTGTGTAATTTTCTTTTTAATAATTCGGGAGATCTTGGTGTGGCTGTGGAAGCACAAGATCTGAGTCAGCTGCAATCTGTTGCATGCATATGTTGGATCACTAAAGGATAAAAGTGAAAGCAAGCACAATAATTCAGATTCCTGTATACAGCAGTGGGGTTCAAAGAGCCAGAGATTACAGATTGAAACCCAAAACCAAAAAGTGTTTCTCAGGCCATATCTTCAAACCACACAGAGCATGACAGCGTGTGAAAGTAATGCCATATATGCTTTGCACAAATCACAACAGCACAGCATTTTCTCATATCCTATGTACGACTATTAAATAACCTACCAACAAGAATAGGCGATGCAATCGCCAACGCTCCAGGTTTAATCATTTCCCTCAAAGATGCTGAAGCGACAATTGCAACACACCGACCATAATCTGGTTTCTCTTTATAATCCTGTGACAAACATGATACAAATGATGATAGAGATTCACGGGAACCAGGAAAGACATAACTAAGGGAAGAAATCCTACCATGATGCCTGGCCTCTCAATAAACTGCCTTCTTACTTCGTTAACAACCTCTTGCGCAGTGCGACCAACTGCAGAACAGGCCCATGCACTGAAAAGGAAAATAAGCATGGAACCCAACAATCCACCAACAAATACTTCTGGAATAGCAATGTCCACCTGTACAATCAACAGTTGGAACCCACTATATAAAAAGCACAACATGAGAGTCTTATGACTAACTAATAGGAAGTGTGCCTACCTGTGTAAATGGGACATGAGCAAATGCTGCTACCTCATCCATATACGCACTAAACAAAAGGAAAGATGCAAGCGCAGCAGATCCAATAGCAAATCCTTTGGTAGTTGCCTTGGTGGTGTTTCCAACCGCATCAAGAACATCAGTGATCTCCCGAACGCTTTCTGGCTGCGTCATTTATTAATCAAGAAAGCACATCAAACATAGTAAGCAAAAATTCACCATTTAGAATCGCTTCATTTTTCTTTTGCACGTAGTGCAATCGTACCTGCTGACTCATCTCAACGATTCCACCTGCATTATCTGCTATAGGACCAAACATATCCATCGTGAGAACATAGGCTGCCGTACTGAGCATTCCCATTGTTGCTACAGCTGTTCCAAATAACCCACCAGTTGGAGCCCCAGATTCATCAACCAGTCCCGAAGTTTGGCCCAACCAGAAAGCCGAAACAATAGCCATGCTGATGACGAGGACAGGTAGAGCTGTGGACTCTAGGCCCAAGCTAACGCCAGCAATAATATTAGTTCCATGCCCTGTTGAGCTCGAAAGAGCTAAACTTCGTACAGGCTCATGTTTATAGTCGGTATAGTACTTTGTGATCCAGACAAAAAGATAGGCAGTTGTGATCCCAACCAAACCACATAAAAAAAAGTTAAACCAAGCAGATGGTGCCTGTTCAGTGTACAGCATCCAACGTGTGGACTGCAAAAGGAAACAAATTTAACAAGTGTGTGATCAAGCACTGTAACAGAAAGATAATTTAATGTAAATATCAATTAGCTTCAAGAGCTTCAAGAATTATTACCAAACCAAAAGTCACAACCGCTAAAACGATTGTAATAGAATATCCTTTCTGAAGGATAGCCATAGGATCTTCTGTAGCACCAATTACTCCAGAACCGCATGTGCCGCGTATTGAAAATATTCCAACGGATGAAATCACAAGGTCAAAGGAATGAACGACAAGAGGAAACAAAATAAAGCCGGAGGGATCTGCATGAAAGAAAGGATATTCATTAGGGAAAAAACAAAAAAGACACAAAAACGACAAGAAAAAAGAGGAAGGTGAGGAACCATCATCCAATTGCACTGCCACTCAGACTAAGAAAATGGTAATGAGCCCAACAGCTGCGCCTTTTCCAAACGGCGAAGTTGACCCATAAAATGACCAGAACTTGCTGAAAGCACCAAGGTGCAGACTACCGAACAGCAAGGTCAAAAATCTCTCACATTCTCTAAACAGTATATTCATTTATCCGTCAATAGCCCTGCCCTAGGGTAGCCAGCCTCATAAATACATTGGTCTAAGATCACCAAGGTTCATGGATTTGGATCACTGTTATGACTGAGGAGGTCTGTTTCCAAAGGCCCCGTCATGGCACAATATAACCTGGTCATGACTAGCAAGAGATTCCATGAACCGTCCTAAACCCATATGCAGGAGCCAACTACGAATGGACGTTTGTCTTAAATATGGGGTTCAGTATTTATGGTTTTGTGTTTTAACTATAGGGTAACATACAAATAAAGTCAACTAACTTCGCCTACGTTTTACAAATGGTCACTCATTTAATTTTCAAAGTAAATTGACCATCCAACTAATAAAATTTTATGGGATACCACTTCATCCAGTTTTCTTGTCAAGCTCCTTATTGCGTCAAATTTTGAGGGGTACCAACTTTAGAACAAAATTAAACGTAACATTAAATATAATAATTAGTAAAAAAAAAAACATGATACAAAAATAACAACAAATTCAAAATCTAATTGAATAACCACAAATTCAAAAAATAAAAATAACCAAAAATCTGGATGATTGGGTGTATCAAAATGATATTTAATAAATTATTTTCTTAAATTTCAAACCAAAAAAAATAGGAATTTTGAAAATCTAAAGAAACTAATATTGTATAAATCAACATGATTGAACTCTACTTTAAAATATTAAAAATACTCTTTTATCCATGATTAAATAATGGATTAATTTATATTAATATCAAATTTAAAAGTAAATTTATTTAGTTATTGGTTATGAAAAGAAACAACTACTCAAATAATTTTATCAACCGACCACCCCATCCCCTCACCCTTTTAATCGTTGGCCTCGACCCTATCCCTAACCCAAAAACATCAAACAACAACCCACCTTCCACATATCCCCCCCCCCTTCTCCTTCTATCTTCTTCACCCACCTCTAGTTTAACCACTTCAGCCATTGCCACCAACCCTCTCCATCTCCCTCCCAATTTTTCCCATCATCGGCTGCCATACCCATCTATCACTGCATCCCTCTTCTCCCACCGTTTCCCACTCCGTCACCACCTCCCTTTGAATGGATTAGTCAGCAATCTCCCAATCGACCATCTTTCCACATTGAGCCATCGCCTACCTTTCAGAGGAATTAATTAGCCGGCAACCACCAGATAAACCCATTTTATCTCTCTTCCAGAAACACTTGGCGATTTTTCTCATTGCCTCATCTTCTCAAAAATGTCAGCCCGCCATGTCAAAGCGCCACACTGCCACCAATTTGAAAAATGAGCGTCACCTCTTCTCTTTTACACTGATCCAGTAACACCTAGTATACCCAAGTCCCAAAAACTCTCTAGCTATTTTCTTTCCCTCTCCAACGAAATGTAGGAATCAAAAATAATGGTTATAGTGCTACCTATTGGTGGGGTTGGTGCGTAAGGTGCAATTCTGCTTTGGACGTAAATTTTCTCTTTCAATACCTGATCCACAAGGGAAGCATACTCATTAAACGACGACCTCTCTAAATTGATACCAACCGAACCGCACTTAGAAAGATTGTTCTTCAAACCAGACACGACCTCGAACACTTGAAGAACAGTAAGAAATTAGAAGACAGGGAAAAGGTAACCACTTCACTGAGCAGCCCACAAGAGAAGCATACTCCTTCAACGATGACCTCTCTATATTGATACCAATTACCAACCAGATGACACTTGGAAAGATTGGCCTTCAAACCAGACACAACCTCAAACACTTGAAGAACAGTAAGAACATTCTTTAATCTCCCTGACCCCTCTGAAAGAAACTAGATGGTATCATCGGCATACTGAAGGTGAGATACCTTCAAACATCACGACCAACCAAGCACCCTTCTAACAGGCCCCATTCTTCAGTAATGAGTCTGCCAAGGACATCTACCACTAAAGTGATCAGAAAAGGATCACAGTCACGAAGAACCCTGGAGGCTCTAAACGGCTTCTTAGGTTCCCCATTCACCATAACAGAAAAAGAAGCAGAAGATACACAGCCTGAAATCCATCTAGCCCCGAAGCCTTTCATATCATAACGAGATCAAGAAACCGACAATTAACCCAGTCATAAACCTTTTCGAAATCAAGCTGAAGGAGAAGACCTTTCCTACCCTATGGCGGAGATCATCAACAACCTCGTTAGCCACCAATGCAGCATCGATAAGCTTTCCACCCCCCCCCCACAAATAAAACAAGCGCATTGGGCTTTAGAGATGGTATCTACCAACACCTCCCCTAGGCCTCAGGCCCTTCGAGATAATCTTGTAAATGCTAGTATCAGGCTACTAGGGCGGAAGTCCTTAATCTCGAGGGATCTATCCTTCTTAGGGAAAAGAGTAATGAAAGTAGAGTTAATGCTCTTACGCACCACCCCGATTACCACATTACTAGTAATATGCATAAGTAGTGGGGATGATGGTTGGTTATTGGTGGAGGAAGCCTGAGTTGGTGACCCGTAAGTTTCAGGAGATGTTCAGCATATTTTTCTACTTGGACCATCACTGTTTTCTGGGGCTCGTAAGAGCACTCGGTAGGATTATGCGTGCTAGACTGAACCTCTAGTTGGAGCTGCAATCTGCTAACAATAGGGAAAAACGGACTTTGACACTCTAAACTTGGAAGGCGATGCAAGAATAAGACGTTGAGGATCATCTGGACTGAAGCAATGGAGCTCCAACAGCGTCAAGAGTGATCAGCATTTGTTGCTACAAATGGTTTTACTGGAACAAGCATATAACATAAAATAATAATGATAATAACAATAACGATAACAATAACAATTAAAAAGTTCATCTGACTCCCTATTTAATCATTAAAGATATACATAAACCCTTTCATAAAATATAAATTAAATGTCAAATTCCTATTTTACCCTTGCTATGGGTCATGGATAGGCTGCAACAGTTCAAAACTCAGAAGCTAATGCCATCAGATACATAGAAAGTTGGTATGCATAAACAACAAACTGAGGTCAATCGCATGCAAAATCCTTGCACTTGTACAGGAACGAAATGCATAAAGTTGGAAAGTCCAGGGGTGTCGTCATTAGCCACCTTTATAAGCCACAAGGAATTGGACATAGTACTTAGGTCAATGGCATGCAAAATTGTTGTACACTTGTCCAAGAATGAAATGCATAAGTTGGAAAGTCCAGGGGTGTAGCTATTTGTCACCTTTATAGGCCAAATGAATATTGCACATAGTACTTCGAGACCTTATCTTGTTTTTTACGGAAAACTTATTGAAAGTCGGAGATCTCTATTTGGTTCCTATAAGCTCCTATGTCTTCTCAGATTTTTTTTTATGTTGGTTATTACATATCATTTATGTACATATTATGTCTAGATGAGAGAGATTTGCTTGAGATGGTTCGACCATATTCAATGTAGGCCTTTGTGCATCAGTTGGGAAGTGTGATAGGATCAATCTCAATCAAACCAGAGGACGGGCAAGACCGGAACTAATGTGAACATCCATACTGCATAGCTCAATAGAATGTAGAGGATCATAAGGAATGGGTATTCTCAAACAGAGAATCAATACAGACTACGATGAATATGGTGAAGCATGCATATACTAAAGAAATAAATGATTGCCTTCAATTTTGCAGCGCTGAGCCATGGTTCCTCCAAGTATCATCGCACTAATGATTTCGGCAGCAATGCTTTCAAACAGGTCAGCACCTCGAGCTGCACAATCGCCCACGTTGTCTCCAACCTAGAGGTTGACGACTTATAAGTCCATATAATACAGTAGAGGCCCCAAAATGTTTCAGGATGAGAAAACAATAATGAGGAAGTTATCAACACTAAGTATGCAAAGACTTAATGCTGAGTTCTACAAACAGAAGCAGAAGCAAAATAGAAAAGGTGAATACAAATTTGCAGAGCTTTATACCGACAACCATAATATTCCAAATTAAGTGCATAAAATTCAAATTGAACCAATCTCCATGCTAAATAGAGTAGAATGAATTAGGCAAGTAAACAAGGACCCACAAATGAGAAAAAAAAAATGGCAGAATCCTCTAGACACTGCTTCGCAACAATAGAACTTTTAGCAAAAGAAAGTGAATCCATTGACCCATCCCTCACGTTTGCAAGCCCATGAAAGTTTATATAGTGTTTATCGTCTTTTCTGACCACCTTTTCATTGTGGTTGGTCTTGGGGATATTTTACGTTTTTGAGACGATCACTAGATAAGGGATGATCATCTCTTAATTTATCTTTCCAATTATGTTTCGGCTGTCAGATGCTAATAATGCCCCTACTTTGGCTGTCTAGTTAGGGAGGGGGATTTTCTCTCTTGGGATCTTCAATATACTAGAAATTTGAATGATAGGGAATCCAGTTCCATGGCAAACTTGCTGAATAAGCTTTCCTTTTCCACCCTTCTGATCATCATGATCGTCAGATTTTGCTTCCTGAGTCGTCTGGCTTACTTTCTGCTAAATTTCCATGAAGCTTCTCCTTCGCCCTCAAGTACATGCAGGTTTCTCCCTATACAATTTCATCTGGAAGTCCAAGGCTCCTTCTAAGTATAGTGTCTTTGCTTGATCAGTGATCCTCAATCGCTTGACCACTCATGATCGGCAACAATGACAACAACCAAATAAGGACTTATCCTGCGTGGGTGGGTGGGTGGATTATGTGTATAGGGAGTAAAGACTCATGAGCACTTGTTTCTGCATTGCCCCGTCACATAACGCTTTTGCGATGAGAGGAGAATTCCATGCTATCCTCCTTGACATGACGCTTGTGCTATGTATAGTTTGCTTCAGAATGTTTGGGTTGAGAGGAATCCTCGGAGTTTCAGAAGTCAGGGAGCGCCTGTTTCACTTTTGTGGGAGAGAATTCCTTTTGGGCTTCCCTTTGGGTGCGGAGATTAGGAGGCTTCCATGGATTATCTCTAGCAGGTTTGAATAGGGATTCAAAAGCTGCTTTGAGTTGGCTTTCTTGTTTTATGGTTTGGTTTGTTGCTGTTTTTTGCCTTCTTGGAATCTAGCTGATCTCTGATGTACCTTCTTTGTATTTCTCTTTTCTACTACACTTCTTTTTTCATCCCCCCTCCCCCACAACAAAAAACCCAAAATATATATATATGGTAATGAGTCTAAACTCTAATTCCTCCACCCTTCCCCCAAGAAGTAAAAACATAAATATTAGAATAGATTAGATCTCAAATTGACTGGAGCAAAACCTATTATGCATTTGATGTGTAACGAAACTGAAAATCTGCAGAAATGATAATCTACAACATATGCATCTAAATCCACGATAACCAATGAAATATTATAGAAGCCGTAATTGATATACCCAAAATTGCCTTCAACGCAAGGGGAAAAAAAGCCTAAAAAATAACTACCCACAAATTTAATCGGCTATCTTGATTAAAAACTACTACCTTTGTCCCTAAATGAGTATACTGCTTGGTTTTTGAAAAATCAACCTAATTCATTATTAAAACAATTATTTAACATTTTTTTTTTGGACAATAACAATTATTTAACATATATTTTGTGGTTTAGATTCTAAAATTTAACTATTCGTAAAATTATTATATAAACTATCAATACAAGTTTTTTATAACTTGACAACAGCAATTATTTTACATTTTTTATAAACTATCATAACGTATATCTCTATTACAATATAGGAGGAAAGGAGGATATGATGCTTCTTCAATTTTGACCTTTACATAGTTATTATTTACACTATTAACCAATTCAGCTATAGTCACACATTTTTAACTTATTAGGGTAAAAGAGGAAGTTTGGTGCACAAAATGAAGCCTATTTTCAGTTACTTTACATTACCCCTAAAGTGAGTTGAAATTACAATGTATTCAAGTAACCACCTATAAATCCATCATAAAGTGTAACTAACCACTTCTTCAATCACTTAAACATATTAATATTTAGTATCAAATAAAGAGAACACTGTCAACACTTCTTGAAGTGTCAATTGTCATCTTTTATGTTGCCAGGTGTCCTCTATTAGAAAAGGTTACGCCAACACCCCTTGCAAATAATATATTATTAATGAGTTTTATAAAGAATTATGTTAGGATATAAACTATACATCTTTATATAGTACTTTTGAAAGCCAAAAGATAAAAGGTCCCAATAAGAAATATTAAATCTTAAAAACCTCATAAATTTAAAAAGAAATTCTCATTTTGCTACCAAAATAACCCGACTGTTTGTGCAATCTCGAAAACAGTTTACGAACGCTCTTTTAGGACAGCAGTATCCCTCATCCAAGTTAGGAAGTGGTTAGAGAAAAAGCATGTCTGGAGATGATCAAAGTTCATCACAGCTTAACTACGGCTTAAAGCACCATCAGAAATGGCCCCACAGATCTGATCAAAAGCACCTGCCTAGGTTAGTTGGGCTGGGTGAATGGGGTCATGGGTAGGCCTGTTATGGAGCAAGCTCGAAGTCAAACTTAATAATAGTTATCAAGTACTAGCATTTAAAGTTGGTTCGAACTTGATTCGAATCGATTTCGAGCTGTTCGCGAACTCGATCTGATTTCGAATGAGTCTTAGGTGCAGCTTTTTTTTTCTTTTTTTGATAAATTATGTTTTGAAAACTATAATTGGGTGTATCATGTATGTCTATTTGTAGAAGATAACATTAATACACACCATATGGAAGAATATTACAGAAAGAAAATTTCAATTAAAATATTCCCAACTTTTCGCGAACGATCCGAGCTGAGCTTATCCGAGTTGACCGAGAACAAGCTTGTTCGGACAATAAATTCGAACGTGAACAACTCAAAACTGAAACAAGCAAAAATTCAATTCCGCGCTATACTCAAGTCAAGGTTTGAACAACCTCAAGTTCGAAGAGCTCAGTTCGCCTAACAGTCCTTGTCATGGGTGCCCATATTAACCACTCCAAATCTTATACAAGTCCCCTTCATTCTTTTTTGGGGTGATAAGTTGGCATTACTGTTGAAGAGTAAACTTGTTAGCGTCTTTCTTGCCCTATCCTTATTGGCACTCCAATGTGGCTCAGGGAACGTAGAATGATACTAACAGCCACATGACTCCCTAAAAAAACTATTGAAATCAGAAGATGTCTTATAGGAACATAGGTAGTAGGATATATTCATGATTTTCTTTTCTTGCTACACAACATTAGGACTAAACCAGCAGTCTGAAAGTGGCCAATCCAAAATTCAAATGATATTGACAATGCACGAGAGGATTAAGCTTGTGGGTAGGTATATTTTAAGTTTACAGCATAAAAAAATGCATGAGCATGATTGGAGAAGGTTTACTACCAAATCGGCAATAACAGCAGGATTGCGAGGATCATCCTCAGGTATTCCCTGCTCTACTTTCCCAACAAGATCAGCTCCAACATCTGCTGCTTTAGTGTATATTCCACCACCCAACTGAGCAAACAGGGCAACAAATGAAGCTCCAAAACCATATCCCACAAGAAGAAGAGGTACTGGAAAGAAATAAATAATCGGTCAAGAAATAAACTGAAACTTTGTGTTCCTACATTGAATTAGAACAAGCATAAGCTAGAAAGAACATGCAAGTGCATACTTGAAAAGACTAGAATATTGTCTAAAGTGTATGCATAAACGCATCCCAATGAAGAAAATTTGACAAAGACAAGGCCACTTGATTCGTAAATTTAAAATAAGAACCAATACAATGCCAGTTTCTTCAACGATCTTTGCAACAATAACCTTCGAAATTTTTGGGATTCAGACACTTAAGGTGAAAACTAATATCATATGCATATGAATGCTTGCTTTCTCCATTTAAGTTAGCAACCTAATAAAGTGGATTAGTCAGTAACTACCCATAAAATAGTGGGCCCACTTCACACCTTTGTTACAGACTAAACACAAAATGTGACTCGGCCAGTAAGGATCATGACAAATCATAGTGGTGCCAAGTGAAAAGCATTGCTCTTAGAAAGAATGCCAACCTCCAAAACTAGGCTACCTTGACATACTACCTTCAGACTGCAATCACATGCTACATATTATGAGATATTTGACACGTTTGATAGGGTTCACTAAGAAAGTATAGTATTATTAATGATTTTTTATAGGTGTTTGGTAGCCTTTTAGCTAAATTATTAATAATACTAGTAAATCCGGATAAGCCTCTTATACCCCCATTTACCCTTATTAATAATACCTTGGTGGGGGGTGGTATTATTTATACCCCGTATAAACAAGACATGAAAATCAAATTTTAGAAATAATTTGTGTTAATAATGTATTAATAATTGTGCTACCAAACATAAAATTATTTTTAATTAGTACTAATTATTATTAATAATTTTATTAATAATAACCTCATTAATAATACTACTTATACTTCCTAATCCCATACCCCCTACCAAACGAGATTAAGTTTCCTTTAGATAGTGATGGTAGAAACACCATAAAGCTATTTTTTTCTTTCCAAAAAATTTTCAAGGCTTTAAATATAAATCTTACAGAATAAACACAAACAGTAATCTTTAAAAGGGTAGTTGAGATCATTCAGCCAAAAGTAGGCACTCACAGTCGGTAACCTTCATTGAACCTGCAGAATCCACCCCCAAGCAAACATAAAACGCGGAATAAAGGATCGCAACACCAATGACAGCCATACCAACGACCACAAGGGCAGAAAAACCACCAGCACGAACGGCTATCTGCTCATGAAAGCCTCTAGTTAAGCAAATACCTGAAAATGATCCTATTATATGTAGGCCAGGAAAACAAAGAAGACCTGCAAAGCCTCTCTTGCGGACCGTCTTGCAGCACTTGAGACTCGAACATTAGCACGTACTGACACCCACATGCCAACATAGCCAGCCACACCAGAACATAGAGCTCCTAGAAGAAAAGCAGCAACAGTAATAAATGCAGAAGTTGACCTGCATCAGAACAGTAACAAATTTTCACGTTCGCTATCAACAGCCTCAAGAAGAGAGCATGCTATAAACACAATGCTGAAAATCTTTATCACCTCCCTAAGCCCGAAGACTCTTGTTGAGGAGTTGTACTGCGGAATAGATATATGCTAAGGATCACCAGTGCCAGTAACAGCGCCATCTTGGAGATGGTGCCATACTGGGTCCTAAAGAAACCTTCGGCTCCATCGCGTATTGCCTCTGATATCTAACAAGTACAAAAACTAAGGTCAACTGAAGCAAGGATTCCACAATAAACTTTAAAACCCAAAATTTCCTTTATTTAGGTCATCCTGGTAACCAAATGCTCATAAAAGACAATGGACTGACTAAATAGGAGAAAAAGAATATGAACTAAAGAGGAGAAAATGTTAATGGCATACAAAACCCACGTAGTAGAAAAACTAAAAGCCAGAAATATATATTTCATCAATTATCACTGGCTTGATAGTTGCGAATAAGCTCAGCAAGTAAAACATAAGGTTTTCAATAAACCACCCACGCTCAATCACATCCTTCTTCTTCTTTTCTTTTCTTTTTCAAATCACATCATTCTTTAGTATAGTCATCCATGTCCATTTTGATAATTCCTCATCATAGCCTTGATGTTCTTACTAGCACTCTTCCTAACTAGGCATGTTACTGTTAGCAGATCGCGCATGGATACTAGAAATCCAAACCAATATGAAATTGCAGAATATTTGTCCAACCAATGTAAGGATAAACCGTATTTGAATCTGTTAAAAACTCCATTTATCTATAAATGGGATACCCCTTGGTTACAAACCAAGCTTCTTTTTCTTTTCTTCGTACCAGTCAATAACTATTCGTTAGATTATGGATAACCTTGAAGTGATGAATTTCACAAATAAAGAGGAGGAGAATATATCACCTAAGCAAAATAATCTACGAATTATGCCATGATCAGTTGATCAGCGTGATTAGTTTTAAGTTTCTTAATCCTCGAAAACTACGTATGCATACTAGTATTCTATGCAAAAGACTACAAGAGCTTTCGAATCAGAACACAATCATATTACATATGGTTATATCCAAATCCCGTCTGTTGCAATCCAGGGTTAACAGGTTTGTCTCGGATTTGGGGCTCAGACTGAAAGATATGCACCAAATCTGACACTTACAAGTAAGTTTGAATTACAATAAGGTCAAGATCTGATCCAATCCATTGTCATGCCTATTCCTAAGCAGCTGAAGTGAGTGATTCCTATCTCACCTCCTAATAGGGCTTTTTTTCTTCTTTTTTTAAAGGTTGGAGGGGATATAGACAATACCCTACCCTTAATATTTTTTTATTAATATAGAGCTTACAAGTATAATAGAGATAGTTTAAATCCCAAAGCAACGAAGAGGGCTTGAAAGCCTAGAGCAAATGGGATACCGCTTGAGCTAAAGCTAACTGTTTCTCCTAGATATTGTCCAATATTATCCCTGACAGGATATGAGCCCCCCTGACATCCCGTTAGGGAAGCAAATGGGATACCGCTTGAGCTAAAGCTCTTTGGTTCAACAGCTTGAGCTAATAGGGCTACTTCAACAGCCCACTAATGGTTCAGATTGAATATTATTATTTCTTATTTTTCCAAGCATGCATTTGATCTCAGCTAAACTCAATGTAAACATATTTTGTTTCTTAAACACCAACAGTGCATACATAAGAGTAAAGCATGTCTAAAGGTTGCCTAAAGAAACTAACCTATCAACTCTACAGTAATACCCCAATCAACAGATGCTGTCAAAGCAGTTGTTTGTTTGCACCAGTTCACCACTATGTTTTAATCGAAGACTACATCATCTCCCAGCTACACATCTTGAATAGTTATCAATTAAATTATTAAATGCATGAATATATTACATTTCTTAACTGCCTAACTCCGCTGTATGCCTGTATCTCCATTAAAATCCTTTCTTTAGTAAGTTTCTTATTGGAATCTGTACACCTTGTACTATTCCTCTTTATTTAGACCCTCTTACTTCTCCACTATTTCAAATTACCATTAACACGAACAATTTCATAAACAGATAACATGGATGACGGTATATCAGCTCGTACATGTTTGGTCAGTCAACCCATCATCCATCATGAAGCTCACAGCTCACTCTTGGACCTTGCCTTGCCTGAGGTGCACATCTTGAAAGCACCTTACTCCTCTATCAGAGAGGTGTGTTTCTGGAGTACATATTGTTTTGGGTTGCCAGCAACATTAGATAATTGTGCAGTAACAGAAATCCAACTAAGAAAAAGGCCCTAATATGACCATAACAATGTCCAACGTTACTAAAAACATTCATTCATGACTGACTTTCAATTGTTTAAGGCTATGTGCCTCACTTGAATAAAGCTCGTGCCTTCTTGCACCTCGCACCTAAGACTCCAAAGATCTTTTGCGCATAAGTAAGGATTTCTCTTTTAATAACTATGATTCTACCGATGATCATAAGCTCATACCAATACCACTCCTCCTTTCTCCAA
The DNA here is from genome assembly GCA_025631175.1 of Iris virginica. Lineage (NCBI taxonomy): Eukaryota > Viridiplantae > Streptophyta > Magnoliopsida > Asparagales > Iridaceae > Iris > Iris virginica. Next base: position 14,455 of record JAOTQG010036856.1, read on the forward strand.
AACTCACCAAATTATGAATCTGGACTCTTGACTACATCTCATCTTGACATCATTAAGAAAAACAAATGTATATCGTTCTTTTTCTATTTTCAGTAATATCCTCAAGAAGTGGATGGCGTCCAAACTTAAACTCCCAGGATTAGAATAAAGGTAACTTTTTTCTTCAGATAGAAAATTATTAACAAAAGCAGTTGAAAAATGCTGTCTCTAATCTTAGTTAATATTTCTTGATTTTCAAATTCTTTCATGATTCCATCACGTGACTATCGATTTCATACAATAAGAATCTAAACAATTATCAATAACGATTTCTTATTTCTATTGGGTCAATAACTGCACGATAGAAAGATCTGATGGTGCCGTGCTCCCAAAGCACCAAACACCTCACTTCAAAGATTTGAGTTCGAGCATTCCTTTCCATCCAGATGCACCACAATACTGAAAAGATTCAGCACCTCCAACGAATGGACGTTCTTTATTAGAACCCGAATCTCACCAACTTTGGAAAAAGAAAGCCTTCTAGATATTGATATGCTTGCTTTTACCCTACCTCCAGTGCACTACTTGTTATTGATATTATCATAATTCTTAAGTGGTGCACTTGGTAATCAACATAGTAAAATAAAAACTAACATTGATAATTGAGTTTTCTTAAGTGATCACAATT
>JAOTQG010037078.1:2535-15118 GCA_025631175.1 Iris virginica
ATAAATCTATCTTTTACGATTTCTGAAGCATTTTATTGGGCATTTGTTGTTCAACTTTATGAAGGCTTTTATTGGCACTAATTGATCAGCTCGAGTTAAGACGTACTTAATTTTCCCCTTTCTGGACTAGTGGTACGTACAGTGGCAATTTACCACCATGAGAAGAAACCTTTAGGGGAATAAGGGGTGGCTCAGTGGTATAGCTGGGCTTTACAGTATGTAATGTCTCAAGTTTGATCCCTTCCCATGCCTCCTTGGGGTCCAAAAAAAAAAAAAGACACTCAGAAGAAACCTTTAGGGTACGTTCTTCTGCGTATTTTTCATTCAATTTTTTTCATTTAATTTTTTTTATTAATCTCATAATTTTTTTATCTATCTATCTATCTCTTATTTTTTATCTTAATTATTACAAAAATTAAAAAATTACTCATCCAAATTAAGGGTGGCAATTTGTGAGCCGATTAAACCCGTGAATTTATAAATTTTTTAAAATTAATCTATTTAAGTGAGTGATAATCAATAAATTTAAACATATTTAGTAAGTCAATGTCAAATAGATTCAAATTTAAGGATTATAACTCACTTAAATTGATTAATTTTTAAATTTTTACAAACTCACGAATTTAATCGAATTATAAATTGCAACCCCTAATCCAAACACATCTTAATTTTTTATTTTTTTATGTAAGTATTTGGATTAGAATTATTCAGTGATATACGGAGGTTCATTAATTATTTGATTTGTATTGTTATTTGATCACTAGCGTTCGTCCGCAGTTGCAAATAAAATCACACATTTGTACGGGAGTTGGGAGAGATTGTAAGTGTATTGTATTTAATTAAACGGGTTGGAATGGGTTAATAGGTTGACCTAAATTAATCCATTTAAATTAAAAAGTTATAATGAGTAACATATTTCAACCTATTAATTAATTAGATTAAATTGGGTTGAACTTTAAGCAAATTAAACTGGGTAATTTAATGGATTATAAACCCAAATTATCAGGTCTATGATTAGATATAGCAGACCAGAATGAACGTAGATTACCCAACCCAACCCCCCTATGTCTCAAAAGTCCTCATTGGAGGAAGACGCACGGTTCCAAACGTCCAACTAACATCAGTTGGGCTAATTAGTCCATATATATGTCAAATATGGGGAGTCGAGTCGCACCAACCTTCTTGGCCAGCGTCTAAAGTAACCTCCATATGATTAACGTGAAAAAAGAAAGGAAAAAAAATAAATAAAGTTAAAATGGTCCGAGGGCCGGGGGTCAACCATAAGAGGATTAGATGTCCATTACGCCGAAAAAAATCCGTTTTATTTTTATTATTTACTGTATTATTTTAAAAAAAATTAAAAAAATTATTTATTTTTTAAATTGAGAATAAAACGAGTGATTTATATTCACAAATTAAATTTACTTTTCATTTAATTATGTTCATAATACTTTTCTCCATATTTCATTTTAAAAAATAAAAAGGTAAACACTGTAATATTGAGTGGGCTTAGTTAAGTTTTGTTTTTCTGGGAATGTGATGGAGCATTGAGAGGTTCGGACGTGCAAATGGGAGCCCCAATATCTCTCTCACACAGTAATAGAAATGCCAAAGATTATGAAATGGATGGCTGAAATTAAGAAATCAAGTTATTGTTCCTAAAGTCAAATTTTAATGAATAATAAAGGCCGAACTGTTTTAATATTATAGGTATATTTATGTTTATATATACAGCTACGGAGGTTTAGAATATAATATCGATAAAATATATATATATATATTTTAACATCAATGAGACATGAAAAGAGATCGAACCTGAGATCACATATTGTAAAGCTCAGTTTTACCACTGAGCCACCCCTTAGGTTCCTCGATAAAAAATATAACTAATTTTTGAATTTAACTTAAAAAGGAATAAAAAATTTTACTTAATTTTAATAGTTTTTTTTTAATAAATATATTGATAAAATGGTAAAGCTACAGAAGTGAAAGGGCTGATAAGTTGGTAAATGAATGAGTTGATTTGCGAATAGCATTTTGCTGTCATAGCCGGGGACAAAATGGAATAAAGAGTTGAGAATAAGGGAGTGGAATTTGCCGGAGTTTGATGGCTGAGATTATTAATGTCATGATCATCTTTGTTAAGCGTTCAGCGAATAGTGCAGCTCATAGCTTGGCTAAGGCTTCATTTTTCTATGTCTGAATGTAATGTTTGGCACAATGTTGTGCCTCCTTTTCTTGTGAATGTACTTTCTCATTATTTAATCGAATAGCGTATTTTCGAGTTACTTTTATTTTTTCAAAAAAAGAAGAAGAGGGGGAGTGGAATTTACCAATAGCCCCAAAGGGAAAATTGGAAAAAAATTGGAAAGGAAACCATTTAGAACAATTGAAAACATATCCTATAAGATGCCTTTGGATAAATAATTTTTGGATTTTTTTTAAATTTGTATTTTGTGTTCATTTTCAATTTGTAAAAATTTTACAATTTTGTCCCTCAAAATTTAAAAACTTATATAAGTGATTGAGAGAGAAAAAGAAAGTGTGATAATTTGGATTTGTTAAAAAATAAATGTGGGTACATGGATATTTAAAAAAATATGTGAGAAAAATATGTTTTTGACACTTAACTCTGTTGTTCATTGGTATAAAGCATTTCGTCCTTAGCAGCAATGGTGGGTGAGTCTTTAAGAGAGTTTTCTGATCACGGTAAGACTCAAACTCAATACCTCCTTTAAACGAATCTAAGTCGTTTATCACTTGAACCAACCCCGTTGATTTTTGAAACTTAATATTTTAGTTTTTTTTTTCCAAATATTTATGTAAGAAAATTTCATGGGCAAACACACTGTTGCATTTTCTCATGTTATGCATTATAATGTTGTATCTTTTCACTACGTACAACAACATGTGATTGACATTTTGGATTAAAAAAAAAAAGAGGATTAGGGCAAAGAAGAAAAAGGGGGAAAGGATTAGAAAAGAAAAAAAAAAAAAAGGGTACTCTCCCATCGAAAATTATACGGAGTGCTAGACACTCTGTGTTAGAAGTGTCATAATGCACATAACGGTTATAAATTATGGACATATAATCTTTATATGCATTATTAATTATGTTATATGCATATTTTATAACATTTATGTACATTAAGGTAGTCCATGAAAAAGAACTGCTTAGACACTCCATATAAGGTTTGCTCTCCCATTTGACATCAAAATCAAATTCCAATAGAAGTGGAAACAACACAAAACACAAGAACACGTGAAGACAAAGTAGAAAAAACCTTCACTCCAAGCCGCTTATAGACGGCCAAACCCTTCATTTCTTCTCCCTTTCTCTCTCAACCTCCTCCCTTCCCACTGCCGGCTTTCCCTTCCTCCCCCTCCTTTCTTTCCTTCTCAAAAACCCCTTCACTTCACTTCCTTCCAAATCCAAATCCAAATCATTCCATTCTCTCTCTCTCTCATCTCACTTAACTCCCTTTATATGCATCCCCTTCTTCTCATTGGATGATGACCCATTCTCATTCCATTTGATCTCTCTCTCTCTCTGCCTCTCTGGTTTTACTTTTGACGTGTTGCAGCAAGGCCTATTTTCTTGGGTTTTGGAATACCCTATTCATTAATGGCGAAGATCTCACAGCAGGCCAAAAGCATAAGCACCAATGGCGGCAGAGGAAAGAACGCCAACACCAAGAACACCACCACCACCAGTGTTACCAAGCCTAAGACCAAACGCACCCGTAAGAGCGTTCAACGTGACTCCCCTCCCCAACGTAGCTCCATTTACAGGGGTGTCACCAGGTAATTATTATTATTATTATTATTCCTTCATTAATGGGGAAAACATTAAATTAAACATTTTAATTAATCATTTTCTGAGGAGGGGGATAAAATTAATTTTTCTCAAATGGGCTTTTGATTATGATCAATTTCATTCAGGCATAGGTGGACGGGTCGTTACGAAGCTCATTTGTGGGATAAGAATTGCTGGAATGAATCTCAGAACAAGAAAGGCAGACAAGGTGCCTAATTTGTTCCTCCTTGATTTTTATTTTTATTTTATGGGAACTAAATTAGTTATTGATTTTCTCTCCTTATTTTTTTGCCGGTTATTTGGTATTGGCGGAATTAACTCAAAATGCAGTATATCTAGGTATGTTTGTTACATTTGTTTGCATTGTTTATCCATTCATTTTAACTTTATTTATTTATTTATTAAATATATATTAACCAAATTGAATTACTAGTACTACTACTATTTTAATGGGAAAATAAAAATAAATTTTGAAATTTTGGATCTTATCCATTTTTGTGCTATTAGGGGCCTACGATGATGAAGAAGCAGCTGCACATGCATATGACTTGGCAGCATTGAAGTATTGGGGTCAAGACACCATTCTCAATTTCCCTGTAAATTTTCCATCTATAAATGTTTTTTTTTAATGGGATTTGTTTTTCCTTAATTATTAGTGTATTATAGTGTAATGTAAAATGAATTTGGTAGCTTGGAACCTACGAAGAAGAGGTTAAAGAAATGGACAGCCAGTCTAAAGAGGAGTACATTGGATCCTTGAGAAGGTATACCATTAAAATTAAGTGTAGTTTCATACTTTCCGAACCTGGTCAAGTTTTTGTTTTTCTGTATTTTTGGGGATATTCATCTAATCGAAGACTTTTATTGCAGAAAAAGTAGCGGATTTTCTCGTGGAGTCTCTAAATATCGAGGTGTTGCGAGGTACCAAATTTATTTATAGCCAACACTTTTTCTTCAAGTTGGAGAAGAATTATTTATATAACTGTTTGTATGATGTTGTAGTGCAACTTTTTTGCGTTACTTTGTGTAAAAACTGAGAAATTGCGTTACTTTAAGATCGGAACATGCTACCTGCATCATTTTTCTGTCTTAAAAAAAAAAAAACTCCAAGCCGAGATTTACACATTATAAACGTATATCTGTTTCACGCATATATAATGCATTGTGTGCATGTTAAGTGGTGATAAGTATCATTACTGGGAATTAAAACATGGAAATCTAATTTAAGGAAAGCAAGTTGAAAATGACAGCTCTTTTAAAAGAGGCTTTCCAATAGTAGGGAAATGTAAATATGCCTTTTGGCAATCCTCAAGTCCACAAGGGAAGGAGAAAATGCTAAAGAAATCAAAATGTTGCAACACAAGAGCTTAATTTGTCAACAAAGTACTCCTACTTTGGGGGCACATCACTTTTACTTGCTATGATGTATATCCATCTTTATTCTCCATTATTTTTTTTTTCTGGTCATCAGTGGCATACTTACTTGGCAATTGGCATTCATAATTTGGCGGCTTTTAAATCTTGTAGGCACCACCACAATGGCAGATGGGAAGCCAGAATTGGCAGGGTGTTTGGCAACAAGTATCTCTACCTTGGAACTTATGGTAATTTTTTTTTTCTTTTTCTCGTATAATTTTTGATTTTTTGAAAGATTGTTATTAGTGTCTTTTTCGGGTAAACAAGAAACCCGAAAACAAGCAGATACATCTGTTTTTGATTAGTATAGTAAGGTTGAAAGAAAGATATGAATCATTAGTATAATGAAAAATAATCAAATTATTGGTTGCATCCAAATAGATCAAACCTCAAAGACATCTCCATCAAAAGGGAAAAAAGAATGAAGTGATTGTGCATCAAGAAATAAATAAAATTGTGGTGAGAGATGAGCCTGGTGACACATGTAATAGTGGATAAGTTGAAAAGCAATTGTCTCATTTTCCTTGTTTTTATTAAAGAGGCCAAATAAATACAGTTATTTTAGTTGCAAGCAAGAGGAGTTCTTCCCCCATGAAAATTTGACTTGAGCTTTAATTGAGACAAATGGTTAGCAAGCAAGCAAGCAAATCAATATAGAAGATGGTTGGTGTATCTATATATGACCAACCTTCAACTGCTAGCTCTCATCTGCTATTTTAAAGATTTTCAAACTCTGTTGACTTAAATTTTCCAATCTACCTTCCACCAAATATTTCATGCAAATTGTAATCTTGAATTTAATACACCAATAGTTATGTTCTTTTCCATTACTATGGTACCAGTTGTCTTGCTTGTTCTGGCTCTATTTTCTCACTACTTTTTCTTCTGCTTTGGAAATTAGGCATAAAAAATTGTTTGTTCATTTTTGCACAAAATTGATACGACACCATAGAATTTATTCTTTGTATGTATGACTTGGTTAAACCTTGACGAGATCAACATTTTTTGCATTTTTGGCTTTCCTAGTGACATACTCTCACTGTTTTAATTGTTCTAAAAGCGACTTTTTTTCCTCCTAACATGTCGTTATCTTGGACAATTAAAACGAAACAGAGGGAGTACAATACAACAATTGTCGAATTTTCCCTATTACTAAAATTTGTTCTTTTCCTTTAGTAAAAAGAAAATGACATTTAATTTTGGACGAATGGAATAGTGTATTGCTGCTAACCATTGTATAAATTGTCTATATCAGTAGATGTTAATAATTTCATTGACATTATGAAAAATAAATAATATAGTATTAGTAGTATAGTATGTGCACATAAATATTTGAGAATTTGATGTTTTATTTCTGAAATAGCCCCTTATAAATTTTAATTATAACAATTTTGGTACACTCCAGCAACACAGGAAGAAGCAGCAACGGCATATGACATGGCAGCAATAGAGTACAGAGGACTTAACGCCGTTACCAACTTTGACCTGAGCCGTTACATCAAACGGCTAAGAACCAGCCAAACAAATCCCAACAACCCCAACGACTCCTCCCAAACAGACAACCTCACAACTGCCAGCTCTGACTCGTCAACCCCTCCCCTGAACCCTGCCCAAGAAGAGGATGCCTCCGGGTTAAGTTTCGCCTACGACCCGCAACAGCCACCGGAAAGCTCCAGCTCCGGCGAAACAAGCCTTCCTCCGCCGCACTCTCGCGGCGGCGCATCCGCGCTGGGCTTACTGTTGAAGTCCTCCAAGTTCAAAGAGATGCTAGAGAGGACTTCCGCCGGCGATGTCCCTTCGCCGCCGGAATCTGGTCCACCACGGAGGAGCTTCCCCGACGACATTCAGACGTACTTCGATTGTCAAGATACGAGCAGCTACGCCGACGGGGATGACAGTTTGTTTGCCGATTTGAATTTGTTTCCGATGTTCTGCGATCTGGACGCGTGAATTTGGGAGAGAAGAGAATTTTGTTTTGGGGGGGGATTGGATCTGAGCATAGCATAGCATAGCAATAAAAGTAGTAGGTGCCCTAATGGTTGAAGTTCTATAGATATTTTTATATTAAAAATGATTGTGAATAGGGAGGAATGGCGCGCGGTTAGTGGAGGGCAGTGAACGGAAAGTTATTGACGACGACGACGAAGAGAGATGTTAGGGTTTTTAATTTAGGTTTTGATCACATGCTGCTGCTTTTTGTTCTCCTTCTGCTGAAAGTGGGAGGTCGATTTTTTTCTTTTCCTTTTTAAAAATTTCCTCATTTTATTTATTTATTTTCTAGTTGATTTATAAAGTGTAGATATAGAGGGGAATGGGACATTCAATTATTCAATCCATGTTTTATTATCAATAAAACAGTTTTTGGCATGTCAAGGCCTTTTTTTTTTCTTTTTCTTTTGAGAATGTGATTCTACTTTCGTATTTATATATAATCTTCGTCTCAAAATGAGTAATATGTTTTAAATTATTTTTAATTAATTGTACTTAAATTTGACACTTATTAAATAATTTATTTAATTAATTAATTAAAACACTTATTTAGGTATGGACGGAATATCACTTATATGATTGGATGAAAATTTTAGGTGAAATAGTTGAATTTTTGGTTTATACAGAAATAGGTATTGGTCTTAATTTTTGTTAAGGAGAATGTTTAGTACAATCAGAATTTTAAAATTTGGAGAAAATGAATTTGTGTTTGTAGAACCGTAAAAGAATTTTTTGGTTTTGAGTCCAGACTTTTTTTATTTATCTTTTTTTTTTAATTATTATAAAAATTTAAAAATTAAATTAAAAAATCATCAATCCAAACGCACCCGATATTTGAATGCATAACTGAGTTGTTAATCCTTCAAAACACAACGTAGGTAGTTGGCCTCGTTTTGTGTTTAGATATTTTTAATATTAGTGGAAATGGACAATAATAATTATAAGTTGACATGTGAAATAGGTAAGGGGGGAAAAGTACTCGAGTTGAATTGAGCTTCTGCTGCTGCATATGGAAATAAATTAAATTTAGGGTTTTGCGTACTCCATGCGTTACCATTTATTTGGGATCGACCCATTGAATGGGAAAGTGATGTTAAGCTTTTTGTTTTAGTCGTTAATCAATTAAAGTAATAATTAACATTTTGGGTATTAATAATAATAATCTGAAATCCTCGTGCATCATTCATGGATCATTCATACATATGAGGTACGTAATCTCTCACTCATTTGGCCACAGCCTCGGGAAAGATAGCAATTGATCCCCTCCTCACCCAAAAAAAAACACACACACACACACTGATTATTTTTTGTCAATATAGTTAACATGTACACCGACAATTCGTGGTATTCTCGATACAATTTTTACTTAAAGTCAGATCAGAAAGTCGATATGTAGTGATATGATATTTTGTACTCTCTTCTTTTCGTTTTAATTGTTCTGAAAGCAACATAAAACTCTTACAACATATCACTATCGAGGACAATTAAATCGAAACGTTGAGAGTAATAATTAAAATGTAAAAGTAGGAAAGAGATACCTTAAATAATAGATTTCACACCTAAGTGCAAAAGAATCACATTGAATTCTTTTTTATTTATTTCATTTTTACTGTCTTTTAAGAAAGTAGAATGCAAATTTTAAATTGGAATGGATCAAGTGAATACCTAGCTAGCTTTATTGTTCTCATTTATGCGAGGGTTGCAAATATATTTTTTTTGGGGTGGGGGGGGGGGGTGTGTGTAGGTGGTAGTTGCTCAATCCGAAATGTGTGAGGGGTGGGGTGGGATGGGATGGGGATGATTTGGAGGATCAGTGTACTTTGAGAGACATGCATGCTAATTGCTATGGTCCTTACTTTGTCCCTTTGGGCTAAAAATATAAGACACCACCCCTCTACTCTATCTACCTCTAGGCATGTAGTAAGCACGATATATATGGGCACAACATGAGTCGCCTTCTTGACTCCTCAGTCCTCATCTCTCACCTACTAAATGAAGCTAGATAGCCATTGAGAAGAATGATTGGCTCTCTTACAAGTTTGTATTAATTAAACTTCTCCTAAATTGTCTTAACAACATTGGATGACAAAAACCTTGTTACTATTTACTACTTAAGACTTCTTTGGCCAGCGAACTCACTGTTGATCAAGGACTTGTTGGTTGATTTTTATGAGCTTCACCTATTTTATGGGATTTGGACCCCCATTGTGTCAAAACACCGGGAGCAGCCACAGAGAAAGGAAAGGTGTACTATGAGATCCAGTTGGAATCAGAGTTGATGAATTGATAGGCAAATTTAATGGGAATTAGCAGCCACCATATTTGATACTTCAGTCTTTGCAGTGCTGCACTCCCAAATTAAATTAAAAGTTTTTTTGTTTTTAAGGCCGCTAAGCAAAGACTTGACCAAATTTGAATGGGAGAGAGAAAGATGAATATGACGGGCGGGCATAGGCACTGGTGGTGACTAGTAGTGTGATTCAACAAAATATTATGGTCTAAACTGGATGGCTATACAATTTAAATTCAGCAAGTCACCTCCTCAATTAACAATTTAAACTGGATGGCCAACATTAATTAATCTTTGTGAGCATCCTGCTTTTGAATGCAATAGCAATATTCTCCATATCCCAACAAAAAATATATTTTCAGTTCAACAATTGAGAATTGAATGGTAGATCAGTTGAGAGAGTATGGGGAAAACAATTTTTTTTTTTTTGAGTTAAAATCTAATGTCTATATTGACCTTGCAACAAGTTACACACCTCGAGGTGAAATGAATCTCGTGTGGTTTGGTTGAATCACACAACCAAACCTAGGAAGATCAATTATTATTAACCTTCATAATCCGGAGAATTTAAATGATAATACAAGTTGGGGCTAGGATAAGAGAGTGAATCAGAATAAATTACACGCATTTGGATCCATATGATTTCCCTATATAGACTCCTTTCAGCAAAATGCTGACAAGATAAATTTTCAATCCGATGACATAAATATCCACGGTGCTGCATAACTAGCTCTAAGTTGAGGAACCAATACACCCTGGAGAAAGCTTGTGTTCAAATGTTTGAAGTACAAGAACTACGGTGCTATTCATAGCTATATTGTGCAGCAAAGCTTTGAATCCATAGAAGCCAAGCATATGCAGAAAGCTTGGTAACCAGTCATGGGATATCTGCGAGCAGATCGCTAATTGTTTTAGCCAGACAATACAGCTTCATTTATTTTCATCAGGAGTAGAATAATGTACAAGTATGTAAATATGAAACAGCCAGTTTTTGTGCTTCTACCTGTAATCCATCACATACTTGGATTTCCCCACCCTTCCAAGTTGCAGTATTGTTTGCTTTCCATTTTTCTGTGCACAGCAAGAAAATTGAATTAGATATGCTAGTTCTTTTAAGATAGAGTCACACCAGCTAACAAACTGGCAAGCCTCTTCTAGTTTAGGATGCTGTGATCTATTATTTCATCTAGCTGTTTACCTCCAAAGTCAACTGGAAGTTCTTGACTGAACTTTGGATTCTCAGTCCTGCTCGTCCTCTATCTCTGAAATCCAGTTCATATTGCTTTGAAAGCTGGAACAATAAAAACAATTAGAGATAATAACTAGGACAAAAGCTCATTGCTTGAACCTAATTTCATACAGTTAAGATCATTCAGTCTCCGGGGAATGCCCTCCTTCAACTTGTAAATCATCAACTTACATTGTTGTAGTGAGGAACTTTTGAGAATAGCTGATGTACTTTATCCAATTTCTCTTCCCAATCCCTCGGAAGCCCATTAATATGTTGTGACTAGAAGAGACAAAGTAATCATTAGGATATGCGAAAGGGAACAACTAAAATCTGCACAAGGTGGCATAAGATATCTTTATAGAACTTGTGAGGCACACCTGACTTGTATTCTTAAGCTGCATGGATTGGTGCTTTGGTATGCACACTTTCATACTTCTGTAACTTCCTGCCCAGGTTGTTAGGGTGGGCGTGAATCTGATCAAAAGAAAATTAAACCATCAGCACCAAAAGTGGCTTTGCATGTGTGGGTTGGGTACATATGTGAATGTAGTTGTATCAAGAAGGGTGGTGGAGAGATTACGTTACAGCAGCAAGAAGCTTAGAGTGTTTGGTCGTTGAATTGAGACGTCTACCCTGCAATTAAATTCTTTTTCAAAACATATGGCAGGTTGGATCTTTGAGAGCACCAAATTATGAATCCTCACACTTGAATAAACTATGCATCCAACATTTGTTTATAACGAACCTGGTCCCATATATGATACTTTGAACCCATAAGATTGGCGGTTACAGTTCCAACAAAACTCTCATCTGAACTACATGACAGCCCTTTTACTTTCTGTGCTACTGTAAACTCAGATCTTCCACTGTGCCGTTTGTGGTGAGCGACTGCAAGTTTCCGGTTTTGCCGCCCTTGACCCTCCTTTAATATCAGCAATATGAGTCAACAAGGAAATTTAGAAAGTTCAACAGAAAAAGCCAATATAGTATTCAGTTCATATAGAACGTTCCTACAATGAACCCTCAGCGTAAGAGTAGAGAAGTGAACTAAAAACATGTGTCTCAATAGTAAACTTTACACCCGCAAGCCAATAATGATTTAAGACTTCAAATGAGAATATAATCTTACATGAACGACAAAACCCACCTCTAGTGTAAGATTTAATAATCCATATTCCACGCACATATAGTATTCCACTGTTGCAGATTGAACAGCTTATGGAACAGAAAGATTGTAAACTGGCTGCGAAGCTCCAGCATCTTCAGATGAGCTCAAAATTTGGCCCAATATGAAGATACTTGTCTCAACTTACTATATGATGTGCAAGAAACCCAACTTACACTAATTTAAACAAGCACCTTCAGAATCCCATGACCTCTCAAGCTTAGGTTCAAGTCTAACTGTAACAGCATTGCGAAATGTACCACTTCCTCCATTTAACAAAATTGCACCTATGTTATAGACTTGATACTAATTCCCTATTTTTCATCAAGACGCCAACAACAAAGAATATAAACATGATTCAATCAAGATATCCACAAAAATATCTTACTTGAAATGAATCACAACAAAGATACCATCAATGGGTACAGATATAGGCGAGAACAACTTCTTGAGCTTGGGAAGGTGGAAGAGTTGGCTGATGCCAATCCCATCATTACATAAAGACTATAGCACTATGTCCAGTCCAGGAGACCGTGATGCAGGGACTAAGCCTCTGAACTCAGCTACTCAATACTCCAAATGAAGAACACTTTTAAATGCTCTCTCTCTCTCTCTCTCTCTCTCTCTCTCTCTCTCTCTCTCTCTCTCTCTCTCTCTCTCACTCTCTCTCTCTCA
>JAOTQG010037300.1:0-15111 GCA_025631175.1 Iris virginica
ATGATATTGATGAATCAGTTGGAAGCAAGGTTGCTTTTGGAGACTATTCTCATATATCAGTGTAAAAGGAAAATATATTATCTTGATTCACTTAAAGAATAGAAAACAGCAATTAATTTCTAATGTTCTTTATGTGCCCAATATGAAGAGCAATATTCTGAGTTTGGGACAGTTGCTGGAGAAAGGCTATGATATTTATATGAAAAATGCCATCCTGACAATGAAGGATAAAGCCGGGGATTTTCTTGCGAAGGTGCCAATGTCACGAAACATGTTGTTTCAACTGAAGATTGAAAATGGAGTTACTAAATGCTTGAAAGCATGTGTTAAAGATTCTTCTTGGCTTTGACATTTGAGACTTGGTCACATGAATTTTGGAGAATTAAAGGAGAGGAGCAGTGGTAAAGGGGCTACCTAGCATTGATCACTCTGATCAATTATGCGAAGGATGTCTATTCAGAAAGCAACCAGGAAGAGTTTTTCAAAGGAGGAAACTTCGAGAGCCAAAGCACCGTTGGAACTAATTCACTCTGATGTTTGTGGCCCAAACCGTCTTCATTCGGCAAGAAGAGGTATTTTCTAACCTTCATTGATGAGTTCAGTTGAAAATGTTGGGTTTATTTTCTTAAAGAAAAATCAGAAGTTTTTGGTACTTTTAAGAAATTTAAAGCTCTCGAGAAGCAGAGTGGTTATTAGAGTGGTTATGAGATCAAGGCTATTAGATCAGATCGTGAAGGAGAGTTAACTTCAAATGAATTTCAGAAGTTTTGTGAAGAGAATGAAATTTGACATCCTATGACAATTCCAAAAACACCCCAACAAAATAGCGTTGCGGAGAGGACGAATAGAAGCATTTTGAACATGGCACGAAGTATGTTGAAAAGTAAGAGAATGCCTAAAGAATTCTGGGCTGAAGCAGTTGATTGTGTATTTTACTTGTCAAATAGATGTTACACCAAAAGTGTTCATGGACAAACACCTCAAGAAGCATTGTGTAAAGTCAAGCCAAGCATCTCTTATTTACGGGTTTTTGGGAGCATTAATATGCTCACGTTCCAGATGAAAAATTATCCAAGTTAGATGGTGAGAAGCTGGTTTTCGTTGGCTATGACTCAAGTTCGAAGGGGTACAAACTCTATAATCCATTCAAGAAGAAGGTTGTCATTAGTAGAGATGTTGAGTTTGATGAAGGTGCAATGTAGAATTGGGACATTTCTAGTCATGAAGACTACGATTTCTTTCATTTCTATGACTATCAAGATGATGTACAAGAGAATGAGGCTATAGAACAGTCAAATGAGCAATCATGTCAATCATGAGGAGAATTCAAGTGAAGAACCATGTCCAGATTTGAAGATGAAGAAAAGGTTGATCCAACTATGTTCAAAAGCTTGGTTGGAAGCTTAAGGTATTTGAAATGTACAAGACCAGACATTATGTTTGGAGTAAGATTGGTTAGCCGTTTCATGGAAACTCCTATTGTTCATCACATGAAGGCTGTGAAAAGATTGCTTCGTTATATCAAAGGTACAACAGATTTTGGTATATTCTATTCATCTTCTAATGACGCTAGACATGTGGGTTACTGTGATAGCGATTGGGGAGGAGATGTTGATGATAGAAAAAGCACCACTGGATTTGTTTTCTTCATGGGAAATGTAGCCTTCACATGGTCATCAAAAAGCAATCAAATGTGACTCTTTCTTTCGTCTTGCGAAGAAGAATATGTTGTTGCAACTTCATGTGTTTGTCAAGAAATTTGGCTCAAAAACTTGTTGAAGGTACCTCAAGATCATCCGGCTAGTACATTCATACACAACAAGTTGGCGATAGCTTTGGCAAAGACTCCAGTATTTCATGATTGAAGCAAGCATATTGATACACTGTATCATTTTATTAGAGAATGTGTTGCCAACAAAGTAGTCGAGCTGAAGTATGTGAAGTCTCGTGATCAAATTGCGGATATCTTCACCAAACCTCTTAAGGCTGAAGTTTTCAATATCTTAAGAGATGCACTTGGAGTCACTAAATCAAGTTTAAAGGGGAGTGTTGAAAGAATAAACTAGAGTTATTGAGAAGGTTCCAGTGCACTCCATAATTGGGTGCATGAATGATTTTTGGTATTCCTCAAATATTTTAAATAGATGAATGAATATATTAATTGGTGGTACATGTGTAGGACTTGATTTATGTCACTAGAGTATTATATAAAGGGATGTACTGCAAATTTTTCAAAGTGTGGAATAAGAAATATTTTGAGTGTTCTCCTCCAAATAAAGTGTTCTTGCTTTTTATTCCAACACACTCTTCCCTTAATTTTCAAATGTGCGCTTTATTTGAAGATTCGCTATGGATCAGGCATTATGTTTCGTGATTTGCTGCATGTCATTTGCTTATTTTTCAGGGTTCATATCAACTCTTCCGATTACACTGAAGTATTAGATTGTTAATATTTGATCTAACGACATAGTGCTTTTGATGATGTTACTCGGTATCAGGTAGTTCTGAGCAGCTTCTGTATCTCACCTTGACCCGTCCAGATATTGCTTTTGTGGTTAATCGCCTCTCACAATTCATGCATCAACCTACTACTACTCACTGGTCAGCGGTCAAACGTTTTCTTTTGTATCTTTATGGGAAGTTGGAGATTGGTGTGCTTATTCGCAGACACTCTCCTCTTTCACTCTATGCCTTTAATTTCCGATGTTGATTGGGGCGGGGATGAGGATGACTGGATTTTGACTGGTGCCTTCATTGTTTACTTGGGTGGTAGTCGATCTCCTGGAGTTCCAAGAAACAGACTTCTGTAGCACGATCTTCCACGGAATTAAGCCGAATATCGTTCCGTTGCATCTACAGCTGCGAAGCTCGCTCTCTTCTTACTGGCTTGGGTGTTGCTCTTCCTGAGGCACGAGCTAGTCATCTATTGTGATAACATTGGTATACGTACCTACTAGTGTTCCAACCCGGTATTTCACTCCCGTATGAAGCGCATCGCTATTGACTTCCATTACATATTCGAGAGCAGGTGCCATCTCGCAACCTTCGTTACTCATGTTGCTTCTGCTGATCACCTTGCTGATGCAGTCATTAAGCCACTTCCTCGACCACAGTTCCTACTTCTTAGAACGTCCGACTTGATCAGGGGTATTGGAGATAATGGAGACAATCCCTCCTAATTATCTTTTAGTGTACATAATTATCTCCTATAACATTGTTTCCATGTTTATCCTCGAATCTAGATTTGATCTTGTACACATTATTTATTCACATCATTACTATGAATGAAATGCATGGTTGATCATTATCAGGTAGGTACTTAACGTTGCTCCCTTCCTATGATATTTAGCTTACTCTAAATTTTTAGAAAGAACCCACACCCACCCGTGCAGTTCAATATTTGAATCAATTCATTCGATACTCAAAAAGTTGCGATATTTGCAAGGGAAATTAGGAATCATGCATGCTAGTTTTTCCTTCCATGCTCCAATACCTAGCTCCTCACGTATCAAAAAGAAGGAAAAATCTAACAGAAGGCAGCCCCCATATCAAGATACAGCCACACAGGAAACCAGCGAGAGATCTGCCCAGGATCTCACGTATGGACCAAACTTGATTGTCAATTCAGAGAGAGAGAGAGAAGAGATAGTCCAATTGACCCAGTGCTCATATATGGTTGGATTTCTGGCAACCAGACCTCAAATGAACCCAAGGGTAACTGTAGGAGCAACTGGGAGGAATATGGCATGTAAACCGTAAAGGAAATCCAAAATTCAAAGAAAACCAAGTTGGATTTCACCTGAAGCTCAGCCGTGCTGAACACACTAGTTGACATCTATAGTACATGGAGAGGGGGTTTTTACTGTAGATGAACAGTAAACTCCCCTCCTCCATGTTAAAAGTACAATGAGCCTCGGTGTGCGGGTGAGACTTTTCTCTTTCCACTTGAATGGAAAAAACAGAAAAAAAGGAGACAATCTGTCCCATTTGAATGGAAAAAACAGAAAAAAAGGAGACAAGATACGGGCATTTCCCAAATTAGACTTTACTCACTTTATAATTTTTATTTTCAAACCCGTATCCTAGGATACGGGCATTTCCTAGTATTGATATACGTACAGAGGCTAGCTAGATATATTAGCTAGGATCTGCGCATATGTCATATATGTGCCTATGTGGTTGGTAATGTGTGGGGATTATTAGCTTATATTGTGTAAATTGGGAAGAACTGTTCACAAAATCTAGCGCCCGAAATGACTAAATTATATACCTAGATCTAATCAAACCTCAATCAAGATACTTCCCTATCGATCAACTGCGTCGTTTTATGATCCTTCTAAAAATTTCTCAAAGTGTTGAAGAACCACAAGTTCTTGTGGACAAGTGCATTTAATTTGCGAAGACACGAGACGCATTTAATCAATCTTAATGCGCGCATTAAAACACACAGCAAGTGAAAATGGCGTCGCACGTACTAATACAAATGCTCGAGTTGCGTGAAACAGAAGCTAAATCATTTGATCTGTAAATAGCAAGAATCGCACCGAGTAATAGATTTCTCAAAGGTCTTAAGAACCAGAAACTGATAAATTCTTATACCACATTCTTGCGCTGTCATTGAGAAACCCTTCCATTGGAAAATGTGCTGATAAACATTAAACTTCCATTGAATTCAAAGTAACAACTGCAAAATCTGCAGCAATATATGAACTTCAACCAGTTCATTGTGCTTAGCAAAATAGGGAGAAACATATAGGAAATGGCATTCATTCCCTTCATCATAAGGCCACCATCAGCTCTGGAATTAGTCTAAGTACTCACAAGACCTAATATATTCATCAAACCGCTGCAAAGAACATACACACGTCAGTTTTTTCCATCCCAAACAGCGCAAACAAAACTATATGTAGATTAACAAACATTGTGGAGTAACAAGGAAAACAAATTTAGAACTACAGTACCTGCTTCAAAGATTTCGCTTTTTTCGGAGTTTCTTCTTTCACTGCATAGGTCTTCGGACGCACGGTATACAGAGTCTTTCCCCGAAGCGTCACCTCCTGCAAAAAATTGAAACCCGCAGTTCACAACGATTTTAATTTTGCTCAAAAATATCATGATAAGTCTAAGAAGATCGAGATTGAGAGAGTGCGTGGAAAAACTGATGAAGTTTTCTTACATCCATATGTTTCGACACCGCTTTGGGCCTCTTCATCGGCTTCTGGGGAGGCTTTTGACCTGTCATAGCTAAGAAATCCTCCTCAATCTCTTTCTTTGTTAGTGTTAGGGAGAAGTTATTCTTAAAATTGGCCTTCTTATCAGCAACTTTCAAAGGAGAAGTTGATATATTTTGCCCCTTGTTCTGTTGCTTATCTTCAGTCGCAGCACGTCGTGGCCTCAATTTCCTCGGTTCAGTGCTCTCCACCGCTACTCCTTCCCCTTTCTTATTAATCTGTTCCTGCGTCTCTTTCTCATCAGGATTGCTATCTGTTTTCTGCTGTTCACTCTCAACTGCTACGCTTTTCCCTTTCTTTATCTTTTCCTGCTTCTCTTTCTCCTCAGGACTGCTATATTTTTTTCGCTGTTCGGTGCTCTCCATTTTCCCCTTCTTAATCTGTTCATGCTTCTCATTCTCCTCGGGATTGCTATATTTCTTTTGCTGTTCAGTACTCTCCACCGCTACGCTTTTCCCCTTCTTAATCTGTTCCTGCTTCTCCTTCTCCTCAGGACTGCTATATTTTTTTTGCTGTTCAGTACTCTCCACCGCTACGCTTTTTCCCTCTTTAATCTGTTCCTGCTTCTCCTTCTCCTCAGGACTGCTATATTTTTTTCGGTGTTGATCAGTACTCTCCTCCGCTACGTTTTTCTCCTTCTTAATCTGTTCCTGCTTCTCTTTCTCCACAGGACTGCTATATTTCTTCCTGAGACGCTTATACAGCTTAGGCTCAGGAGCCTGCTGAATCTCAGTTTCACCAGTAGCAGCCACACCTGAGCCAGATGAAGGTTTTTTCTCTCTTTTGCAGCCTGTGGTCTGCTTCTTCCCACCTCCGGAAATGCCATCTGCAGGTAGCGGCAAAGCCGGTTGCTGGGTATTGACAGTAGTAGCAGCAACCGGTGCTTGCTGCTTGTGGGACACATCAGCATTGATAGCTGGTGATGACACATCACCACTCAATGGCACCGGAGACTGTTCCACTTGCATCACTGCATGTTGCGGCAGGTTGCTTGATGGAACAATTTTAGAGTACCAATCCCATGGTAAACTATTCTGAGACATCTCAATCAGTTTCTTTTGTGCAACTTAATCTAACCGATCAAGAATGCTGCAAATTTGTTTCTAGCAAGAAACAAAAAAACCCTAACAAAACACTTTTGACAGTGAAAGAGAATCAACTTGAATGCAGCCAAAACTAGGAACACTTTTGTCTCTGTAAGAAATGTTGAAAAAGAAAAAAGAATGGAGAGAAACAGAAACTAATGTGTGTAAATTGAGAGATGCATAAATCTGAAATGACACAAAATCAATCCCTAGAAAACATCAGAGAGAGAGAGAGAGAGAAGTGTGTGCTTATGTGTGTGTTTCTTCTGCACAGTGGAGAAAATGAGAGGGAGGGAAGCAGTTTATAAAGAGCATCAGATAGTTGGGAAGGAGGGGTGTTTGTGTAAATTTTTGTAATACAGGATTTGCCCTTCAAGTCTTTACTTTGTTTCTAGATTATGGTAATTTCATTCTCTTGGCTTTTTATGGGAAAAGTGTAAAAAGATGAATGCATAGATATCATTTGTTGTGTATGAAATAAAAATATTAATTACATTAGTTGTATTGTCTTGATTAGACTTTTAACATGGTTAATCTCTTATTTAATGTGCGTGTATTTAGTATTAAGAGAATTTGGTAATTAAGATTATGATAAGATGTCTTTATATGATATCATTGAGTTTGTAGTTTGATGGATTTGCATCCTAAGTTCATCTCTAGTACTTGATGCTCTGTTTCACATTATCAGATTGCCTCTTCTAAGGTGAGACATATTTAGAAATGCATAAATTATCTTTAAAAAGTGTGACTCATTTTGTTCCTATCAAATTGTTCACTATCTTTTCACAGTCAGCATGTTACAAAAATGTTAACAGATTTTACTTAAATGCTAAGTGATAGATTTTCATTGATTACAAGTTACATTAAAATGCTACGAATTGCATCGTTAATTTTATAAAAATGAATATATTCATGTATACATCTACGGTCAAAGTTTAATCAAAATTAACCTATGGTCCTAAATGATTACATAATCTCTTGTAATTTCGGTTTCGAAGGAGCCTCCTTTTCAACTAAACAAATGGCTTTCTAAAATTAGAGGGTTTTGGTTTTCCTAAAATTTTCCTTGTACATAGGGTGGTATTTCTAAATAACCGAAGTTTTGAAAATGGTTATCAACAATGTATTTCTTGTTAGGTTTGGAAGACATTAATGAGAGTTGTTGCTAAATTGTTAGAGAGAATTATAAGAATCTCCTGACCGAAAAATTACCATATGCATCAAAAACTTAATCGATCACCTCTTTTATTGATTGATTTAGGTAGCTCAGATAGGAATCAAAATTTTCTGTCTCAAATGGTGTCTTATCTCCTGTCACATAGTTTATAAAAGCAACAGGTATCCTAAAATTTAGAGCTTGAAATTTTATAATCGTCTTTTAAACTATTGAAATTGAATTTTAGAAAGATGAGACAAAAAGTGAAACACCATCTAGATCAGAAGGTACAAACTTCTAGTATAGAGTTTTTTCCCCCCTCGTGGAAATTATTAGAGGAAAAATCTATGTTTCTGCAGTCCTTAAACATCAAACTTGCCCGAAAGAGTAGCTGTTAAACAGGACACATGGTTTAGAAAGGTTTTGCTCTAATGCATGATCTTAGTTGCTCATTGCTTTCAACACTCGGTGTAATCTTTTGCTTAAATGAGCCTTTTCACCTAATTGCAAATGATATCATAATGCAATAGAATATTTCTAACTGATTATTTAGGATGAAAAATGTTGTATATTTCGAGGGAAAACTAAGTTCAAGTAAAGCAAGCAACTCAACATAAATTCCAAACAAGGCCTTCTTTAACCAACTCAGCTCAACTTTCATCCCAGCATTCAGGTTAGCTATACCAAAACCTTTTTCACAGTGGTTTGATTTCCAGATTTGCCAAAAGACCTGCCTGTCTTCTTTCTTCTACAAACTCATCTGAACATACTAAGAAAAGCCTCGTGGACTGCACCACCGGGAAATTGTTACTATTCCAGTTAACCGTATATCTGAACCTGATGTAGTAAACATTCTTTTATCACCTGTGTGTGTGTGTGTGTGTGTGCTGATCCTGTAATGCACTGAATCTATATAGAGATGATCAACAGCGAGCAACAGAAATCATAGAGTACAAAAAGGTTGAGAAGAAAGAGAGACTTCATCTAAAACACCAAGAATAGGTCTTGCTTTCACAGTATCAATCCCATTTCCAACAAAATACACAATCCGAAGTGACAAATGTTTGTCTAGAACTAAGAACGAAAACTTTCTTGCAGGAAGCAATGAATGAAACCTGCTCTTGGGCTAGCTTTTCTCTGGTGCAGCGGTTTGGCACCTCCACTGCAATCTGGGAGCAGTATATGAACATAATTTTCTGTTCCTCAATTATTTTGATACTCTCCATGTCAACCTGAAGTGAATGTATGAAAGTTCTAAAATAAACTCCCTCCGTCAACTTCTAACTGTCCTATTTCTCAAAAGTTGTTAGTGCTTTTTGAAGAAACAAGACACTTAAAAAGGGAACGGAAGGAGTAGTATCTATAAAAGCATGCACACACACACACACACACACACACACATACAGCTAAAACAAAAAGAGTGTGACACGCGTGCATTGATTTATCTACTGTTTTCTTTTAGAGCCTTTTACTTTCTATCTTTTGTGTAAACATCATGTATCAGGGGGGTAAAATTACAGTAACATCAAAGAACGTTAAACAACAAAAACTATTGGCATAACAACCTTAGGTGTATGAGTTTATGTGAACGTGAGCTCGTATAATCGTATGACTTGGTCCATCATGAGAACATTTTCATATATTTTTCTCCATTAATATAGATAAAATCATTTCATCCACAAAATATCTCAACAAAACAAAACCCAATATTAAACTGAGACAAATAAAGAGTCTAAAGACCATAGTCATTTCCGACTCGGACCTTTTGGGGGGAGGGGAAAAGCGTTTTCTGGGTTGATTTTCTAATGAAAAAAAGATGTGAGGTCCATGAGAATGAAAAACTGGTGACTACGGATATTTCACCGATGGTGGATAAAAGGGTAAGAGAGGGGTCAGCGTCACAAAAGAGAGTGCGAAACAATCCATATTACTACATAAGTAGCTTGGAATAAAATAAAATGAGTCATCGTTCCAACAATCCACGTATATGGAGAAGTCTCTGGTCGTCTACCCGGAGACTATGGGCAGCTATTTCATTCTTAGCAAACTTTTTCTCAAGATAGAGAATCATTTCATTTCGAACATTGAAACAAAAAAAGTGGAAAAGGACACTTACCTGGTTGAGTTCCGCTCCAAAATCTTAGATACCCGCTTGCGATTGGCACTTTAACAAGAAGACAACTGACAAAGCTGCGAGTGTTTTTGATAACTTTTTTTCACTTGAGCAGAAAGTGTCTTCTTTCTCGAAAGAAGGTTATTATTGCCAACTAGTCAAATAAATGGGGCTCTTCACGATTCTACAAATCAAAAATGTGGCTAAACTCAGGTAAACCAAAATGTGGCTAAACTCAGATTTGGATTGACAGGTGATACACAACTATGCTACAAACCCAGTGACTTAAAGTCTTGTCTTCAGAGGTGAAGTAATGAAAGGCCTCGAGTCCTCTTGCCATTTTGACTTTGGATTCTCGCATTCAGGAGCTATAAAACAAGGCGTCTGAACAACTCCATGTCTTGTTAATGGTTGACCAGTATTACTACTATACCAGTGTACATCCACTTCGCTTCTTTGAGCACTTGTGCACTTGACCCTCCAAGCTTCAGAGCATCTCCATGATACCTATATACCTGAAGAATAAAAGATGCAACATCCATCCCAAATCAGTCCATCTTTCCTTTTGGACAATTAAGCACTGCTTCGTACTTGACAGTCGAAACCTTGACATGATATAAATTTGAGATTAGGTGTGCATAAGAAAAAATACAGCACTTTGATTGAAATTTTTAGTTTCAAAGAAAAATTTCTCGGAAAGACGGGAGTATACAGCACCTATAGAAGTACCAACTTGTGCACAAGCGTAATACTTCTTCAATGTCTGAGTGTCTGAGATTAGAACCTACAACATATATCAAGTGTAATACTCCTTCAGTATCTGGCTCGCGAAGTAAGAGACAACAAGAGGTGAACCTGTACAAAAAACAAGACAGACTGCTAAGGGCATCAGCATAGCCTTTGCCTTCGTGTGTGTGTGTCTTGGGGGGCGGAGGGGGGTGGGGAGGGGGAGAGTGCTCCCACCTTGAGCAATAGCGGGATTCAAGCATGCATGTCATTTGCCAAAATTAAAGTTGGACTGCCAAAAGTAGTCACAGACTTACTTTAAAGAAAATTGTTGCTTATAGAAAGCTCTTTGTAAGATTGAGCTCTGAAAACTCATGACAATTCACCTAATTATTTCCTGTTTGAAAAGAAAATTCAATTTGTAATAGTAGTTCTACATAATGGGGGAAGATAATAGATGTAAATAACGTCAACTTTCCTTTTCAAATGAGCCTCCTATTTGCGTCTCTGTACTACATTTACTCAATTTTACTTAAATATACCGCTTCTTCAATATTTTTTTTCTATTTAAAAAAGGTGTTCGTCTAAGAAAAGAAACGTGACACTTTAAAGTTTAGACTGCTAGAGGAAGTCCCTTACCAAAGCTTAGGCATCTGGCAACAGTGATCATAGTGTAACAATCAATACATAATAAAGTCCTAGCATCCAGAGAAGCTCCAAAATTCACCTTCAAGTCGTCATCAATATGTTGCTAAACATCTACGGATGTAATCATTGGATAAACCACAATCAATCAATCATACTAAAGAATTGGAACAGTAGAAGAACAAGACCAAATTATAAGAACCAACTAGAGTATCTTTATCAAGTCAAAAAGTATCTATGAGGCTTTCATCTTACTATTGAAAAAAGAAACAGAACAGATTTCAAGGTTCACACATGCAAGTTGATGATTTTAGAAAAACAGGTTGAGATTTTTCGAGTGCTAAAAGTAAAGAGCACAGACATTAATTTCCTGTTTCGCATAAGCTTTGTAAAATAAAGAAACTTGCACACTCAAAGCCACCATGATAAATTTCAAGGATGTAAAAGAGGGCTTCCACTACGTCAAAGCCTGAATAGCCTAATTACATAAATCAGTAGTCTGTTTAATGCATAGTTTACAACATACAGCAGGAGTGAAATGGCTTACAGCATTAATGACAGGAAATATAAAATGAGAAGAGTCCCAAACAACCTTTACCTCATTCAGAAACCATATAACGAATCAAGGAAAGATCCAAATGGGAAATAAAGGAAATATATGATATGCTCGACTGAAGAAGGGTGGAATAAGAAATCAATGATTATAAAGGATAGGAAAAAAGTAAACATTCAACTCTATATTCCAGCATTTCCCTGCAAAGACAAAACAAAAAAATAACGCATCTAGCCATGCAACATATCCTCACTGTTCATCCCTGTTCATTTACTGCCCTCAATTTGCAACCAAAATGGGCTGTGTATCACTACTTTCATTGCTTGCTCACACAGTCAAAACTCTTTCAACAAAGAGTAGTAATGACTTACCCCTAAAGTGGAGAAAACATCAAAAGAGCTGACATACAAGTTACCACCATATATACCAGAGAATCTGTTTGCCCTAATTGCTTATGCCAACTAGACCAGCATTAGGATAGAGTGGTATTTTAAAGATTGGGTATAAAGCTCATTAAGTATGAGCCAGTTTCGGACGTGCATGTGAACCAACATAAATAACAAGGTGGATTAGACACACACCATTCTAGAAAAATCCTGATTCTCCTTAAAGTTAGTGATGTCTGCACTAAACAGTAAACAAGTATCAACGGCCATGTTTGCCATTGTCGCTCCATTGTTTCCTTTTTTCTTGTTATTTCACTTTCTCAACCATTTGTTTCACAATCTCTCTCTATCTCTCTTTTACTTTTTACTTCAATCATCAAAAAGTAAAGAGAAAAAACATGTAATCAAAAGAAGAAGAAAAAAAAAGAAGGCAAATGTTCTAACAGTACCAAAAGAAGTTACTGCATTACGGACAACAAGCAAGTTAAACTCGTACATAAGATAATTGACCCTACACCAATCATGCTCTGTGGTTTATAGAAGTTCAGACTCATAACAGAAAACATTAGTAAGTATGAATAATACAGAATGCACATAATGCATAAAATACAAAAAAGTAATCACAGCAACACTAGTGAAGAAATAGCAGAACTTGGGTGACAACCACAAATTCTTTAATTCTTTCCAAGAATGAATAAGCACGATGCACATACTCAATAATGGAACATGTTCGAAACTGTTTCCGAGCAACATGGTTCAGAAAGAAATAAGCATTGGTTATACCTAACCAGTTGCATTGCTGAATCACATGTAGATAACCTCGATACACAGAACGTCAGTCTTTCAAACGATTGACACATCAACCAGTTAACATTCAAGTGCCACTTACCGGGCAATCAAATGCTTGACTGCTTCTTCAATTATTCATTTTAACAGGTAAGAGAAAAATATTTGAACGCTCAAGAACGAGCAAGCCCCTTCTAAAAATGTTAACTTGAGACTAATAAAGTCTATACGTTTGCAATAATCAGAATCTACTGCAAAAGATCCAGAATACAGGATGAATACTTTCTTTTCTTCTTTCAGTCTATTATTTTGTTTTTCGCATTGAATTTCCTCATTAAGAGATTTTCGAAGAAAAATACAACATGGAACACAAACATCTATAGAAACCAAAACTTCCTCTAAATCGAAAAAGTAAGTAGCACTAATTGCAAACACTTGCAGTAATACATAGACAATTTCAATGCTCTTGACCTCTCCAACCTTATCAGAGCTAATTGCACGTAAATCTTATCAATACAGTGCAGCAAAACTACCAAATATACTAGGAGTAGCCAATGAAGCACCCAAGATGTAAGGTAACTTAAATTAACATCATTAACTCTGTGGGCTTTCATTGTCGAAAAGAAGACGTGTTCATAAGAGCATGATAACTCACATCTTTTAATTGCCGAGCAAAAAAAAAACACATTTTTGGATATTTTGAAATATCTGAATTTATATGAAGACGAGAAATGAAGTTGCTGCACTCTTCAATATTTTGATCAGACTACAACTACCCACCTTATTGACTTATTTGTCATCAAGGACAATGAAATTAAATCTTAAATAGACACTTAACTTGGAGGAATATATCTAGAAATAAAGATGTCTCAGCAAATGAAGTAGTCAAGAAAGGTAAGCCGCAAATAAAAAGATAGAGAAACAAATAAATGCCATGAGTCTGAATGATCAAATATGGATTCTTGATTCCACGTCAAACTAGTGCCACTGTTAAAACCTGCAGTATCGAAGGCCAAAACAGCGATATTATTGTAGGAAACTAGGAATATCTGCATACTGTACTCCCAACCCTCGGTGATGGCCCAATGGTAAAACCTAACCTTCACAAGAGTGAGGTCTCAAATTTGACCCCTGCCCATGCCCTGTAGGTTGTATGAGCCCTAGCATAAATTTAAAAAGAAAAAAAATGCACAAAGTACTCAGATTGTGTACTGTTATAACATCCATTAAAGTTCTACTATTTATCCTTTCATCTGTAGTTGAGAATTCTAATAAACAAGAGGGGAAAGGGCTCATAACAACTGAATATGGATTGCACATGCAAGATAAAAGTTTGGAAAGCCAACCACACTTAACCACAATCGACCCACAATCGACCACACTCCAAAACCTCTAGAAGAAGAGTTGACTTTCTCCCAATGAGTGTCTTAGCTACTAAAGTTCTTTAACAAGATTATGATGTCTAAAAATATATATGAAGAGTGGAGAAAGAGCATTAAAGTACAAATATACAAGCATAAAGGTGTCACTTTGATTTGCAGAAATCATTGGGGTATCAGACTAGTAAGTTACACAATGAATCTTTGGGAGAGAGTAGTTCAGAAAATATTAAGATGGGAGGCAACTGTATCGACAAATCAATTAGTGTTACTTACAATAAGCTCTGACGAGAGTTAGAACCACGGCACAAGAGACATATGAGTTTCCACTCATTAAATGATTACACCAAAGATCGTCCTTAAGTCCAATCGTATTGTCTTCTCAATAGATAGACTAACCAAACATGTGCAAGATGATACGTCGTGGTAAGTACTCTTTCCAATGACATTGTCCTTACTCCTTATTGCTGAAATGAATAATGGAGTCACCAACAAACTAGAAAAATGGACAGAAGCTTTAGAAGTCTAGGGGTTTAAAATAAATATCAGTAAAACAAAATATATGGTATGTTGCTCTAGTGGTGAAAGGACTATTGAACAAGAGAAAGATAGGTTAGACCATCAAGAAATACCACAAGGGCAACAATTTAGATAGTTATGATAAATTATTCTCCTACGGAATAAAATGGAAGAGAGCATCCGACGTGTTTACATAATCAATGTTATCATGAAGTTTAAAAGAAAGCACATGCCAACAAGATGAGTGAACTTGAAAAGAATATTTAATAGAACGACTATTGGACTCACAGCTCTTGTACGGAACAGATCGTTACACTACTAAGAAAGCACATGCTAACAAGACAAATATTTCTGAAATGTGAATACTAAGATGGACATGCTGTAAAACTAGAAAAGATAATATTTGCAATCAACAAATACGGATAAAATCCGCTCCTATAGTAGAGAAAATGAGGGATTCGAACACATAATATAGGCCCCTTAATGCATCCCTTAAGAAGTATGATGGTATCAATCTCAACTAAGCTAGGGG
>JAOTQG010037522.1:0-15102 GCA_025631175.1 Iris virginica
GAGAGAGAGAGAGAGAGAGAGAGAGAGAGAGAGAGAACTATG
Organism: Iris virginica; assembly: GCA_025631175.1. NCBI lineage: Eukaryota > Viridiplantae > Streptophyta > Magnoliopsida > Asparagales > Iridaceae > Iris > Iris virginica. Next base: position 43 of record JAOTQG010037522.1, read on the forward strand.
GGAAGCAGATCTGCGATGGCCGGGATGGAGGTCCCCATTATAGGCACCGACTTCGTCAAGTGGTTCCATGTCTCCGTCGTCCCTTCTACTACTTCACCGGAGCAGCAGCAGCAGCAGGTGCCATTTGCTCTGCCCACAGAGGATTTCGCCTCCTGCTTCACCTTTGGCAACCCCCCTTCTCATCTCATCTCGTACGCTCCTTCCCTCTCTCGTTCCTCTATGTAGTCGTCAGTAATAATTGTTTGGCAGCCCCCTGTTAGGTAGTCATGCATTATGATTATCCAATTATATACATATGTATGTGTGCGTGTGTCTGTGTGATGTTTGAAGTTGTATTGTCTGGTAATATGCTGATATGGACTCCTTCTTTCAGAAAAAAAAGCTTTAATTTCACTTTCCTTAGTTAATTTTATTGGAAATTGAATCATTCTTACTTAGTTGTGGAGAATAAAACTACCTTCTAAACTACATTTATAGTATTCATCTGTCTCTAAACGAGAGTGTCCTTTTTACATTTTTTTGGTCAATATAATTTAAGTTTGACCAAATTGTTATGAGAATTGACTTGTTGTTGTGAAGTTTTAAAATCGTTATTGATAGTTTGCTGAATATTCTTACAAAGTTTGAAATTTTAGAATCTAAAAGACGATTAATATATGTTAAATAATAATTTTACTAATCTATTAGGTTGACTTTTCAAAAAGAAAACAAGACACTCATTTAGGGATGGAGGGAGTATTGGAAAGAAAAGTAATCGACATAAATTGTATTCTTGATCTTATATTCTGTAGCTTGCTCGAAAAATAAGTGTATTCGTTGACACTAATGGTACTGTGACTCTTTCAGTAATGCTGTAACATTTGGAACCTATGAGTATTATGAATCATCAAGTGGAGTAGAATATTTGTAAGCTATACTAATAGTGCTAGCAAATCTTATGTTCTGCGAAGCTAACGCACTATTCTGGTAACTGACCCGAAGCAGTTTGACTATAATTCAATTTGTGACGATCATAGGTAGACACTTCATATTCTTCGGTCATCGATAAAAAAATTGTTTGACAATTATTCATCCAAATTTCAGATTTCAGTTTGAAACTTGTTAGATAATTTCTTTTATTACAAGTAAATCCACATCAACTGTTGATTTGAAATTAAGTGAGTTGGCTTTAAAAAGAGTCCAATGCGAATTTTCTTTCCTTGAAGTGGAAGGAGTACTTATTAAGCAAAATCTGTCCCCTGTTCAGTTGGATAGTTCCATTCTTTCCTGTTTTTGTTTCATTGAAATTTAGAATGTTGGTGTTTAAGCAATTCTAATAGCATTCTAGGCTATATATACATAAATACCCCTATTTCCCACGTTATATCAGTAAGTGTACAGTGGGATTTGATAGTGTGGAAAGGTAATTCATTAAAATTATGCAGAACTTGATAATTGCTCAGGGATGAAGGGAGTAGCTTATCAGCACGCCCTATGACGTGCCTTTGGACGCAGTTAGCTCAGTTTACCGATTACTATCATATAGTTTACATTTCAAAATTAAAAGTTATAAGAGATGCATCTGCATTACTACCATTGCAAGTAGCCATTTTAACTTATTTCATTCTAGATGTGACGACATGATGGATAGAGATAGAACATTATTAGGGTCACTTATGTGGACTAGAATCTGGTTCAAACTAGCCGATCCAGCAGGTTTGAAAGTCGGAGTGACAGGATTTGGTCTGAGGATTGATTTATGGATTGTGGATATTTTGGCTGTTCCAGAATTTGTGAAGCACCAAAACCAGTGGTTGCTTTTTTCTCTATTGAGACCGCTGGTCCTTCTCTTGTATTTGTTGATATGGTAATACAATTTTTTTTTTCTATCCAAACAAATGGCTTCCCGAAGGCCATGACGGGCATAGCCTCAACAAAAGTATAAGATAATCTTTGTCCAAGTAAATGATGAGGAATTACATCAATATTACACTCATATAAGATAAAAGAAGACTTTTATTTATTTCCCCCCCTTTTTCGTTTTTTTTTTCTGGGTAATGTTTGGTGGTCGTTAGGCTTGTCTAGGCATATCACTAATTATTGTCTTTGTATAGTTATTATTAGTGAGTCTATCCAATTGAGAATGCAAGAATGTTGGATAGAAGGATCTTATACCTGATCCCAATTCCTAAGTTGATAAGGTAGTTGCCTAATACCATTATTGAATTTCAAAAGTGCACAAATTATGGGGGTATCAAACAAATGAGTCATTCAAAGAAGCTCTGGGAGAGAGTAGTTGAAAGTGGATTAGGATGGGAGAACAATATTAGAGAATCCATTTGGTTTTATGCCTGGAAGGTCCATGATGGGAGCTATCTACCTTTCAAAAAGATACAGCTTGGAATCTCTCCTGCAGGTTGTTTGGGGTGTAAGGAGAGATTTGCACCATGCCTCGCAAGTTGGAGGATTTTGTATGATCGAACATTTGGGTTTTGGTCGGTCGAGGAATGGTTCTTTGATGTGGGAATGCGTTGAGTTTAGTCTATTGTGGAACATTTGGATTGAGGGGAATTCTCGGATTTCCAGAGATCGAGAGTTACCGATCTCGCTTTTGTGGGAGAAGATCACTGCGCAGTCTTTTCTTTAGGCTAGAAGTTTTGGCGCTTTCTTGGGATTGTCTTTGGGAGATTTGTCTAGGGATTGAAGAGCTGCTCTTCATTAATTTGTGTGCTTTTGTATGTTTTACTTTGTTGGCAAGAAGTCCGCCTTTCTTTGTAATTTCTTTCTCGTAGCAATTATGTATGATTCTAGAGTTGTCTCTGTTAATGATATTCTTTTTTTATAAAAACAAAAGAAGATTGATGGAACACTGGAAGGAGAGGAAAAGCAATTATGTACGATTCTTGTTGACTTAGAGAAAGCGTATGATAAAGTTCCAAGAGAGTTAACTTGGTGGGTGTTAGAGAAGAAAAGAGTTAAAGTGAGATACATTGATGTTACAAAGATATGTACGATGGAATTTCGACATTTGTTTGAACCACAACAATAGAGGCATGTGAGTTCCTGATCACTATAGGATTACACCAATGACCATCCTTATGTTCTATCTTTTTACGTTGGTGATTGATTAACATTTTTTTTTTTTGATAATCAAAAGGGTATCTTTAAATTCGGCACCAAATGTGGGTGCAACCCATGTACACCGGACATATACAAATATTAGTGGCTAAAAAAGATTTATGCTAGCACAAAATCCTCAAACTTATCAAAAGAAGTAGGCATTGCCTCCATAATCCACAAAAACAATGTACGAAGTGTAAATGCCTCAAGTCTATCTACAGATAGAGCTTCATTCTCAAATGCTCTATGGTTTCGCTCCCTCCAGATTGTCCACAATATACACAAAGCTGGGGTATGCTGACTTCTCCTCCTCCTCTGTTTGTAAAGAGACCAGCATAACAGAAGATCCTTCATCTACTTTGGCATAGCCCACTGAACTCTAAATAATGCCAGCACAAAATTCCAGAGTTGTTTCGCTATGGGGCAGGGCGGTAACAAATGGTTGACATTCTCTTCTCCTTGCATTCACATGTAGCACCAAGTTACAGAAATTATCTTACCTTTTCCAGGGTTATCTCCTGTTAAAACAGCCTCATTCGCTGCCTCCCATGCAAAAAAAGCCACTCTCAAAGGAGCTTAGACTTCCTAATGCTTTCCACAGACAATGGGCCCTCTCCTTGAGATATAAGCTGGTAGTATGATTGCACAAAAAACATTCCTCCTCTTGTACCCTTCCAGATCATTTAATTTTCAGCCCTGCCGTCTAAGCTTTAGTAGTGGTTTATACTTGGAGTTGGTGGTTTGTATAGTAAGAACAAATGGGATTGTACCAAGATGTGAACATGATTATACGAAAAAATTAAAATGAAACTTACTTAGAGAACATGGATGAATTACTATATTGTTCAAATATCCTTAGAACATTTATAAGTTATAAAGATCGCAACACCAAAGGTATGCTTTAGATGTGGTATTATGAACATAATTCACTGTCGTAATATTTTTCTTACATATAAAAACTGTTCTTACTTGCCCTGCATTAACAGGAGGGTTCACAAGAGTAGGCCAAATATCCTGGAAATAGTGGAGCTCTGTGGTTATAAGGAATTTTCAAGGATTGGATTGCGAATTGAATTTGCGAATGCGCTTTGTCCATTTGCTTTCATATGCAAAAATGAGGTTGATGTATTTCATTCATATTCTTTTTGTAGTTTGGCACTCTCTTTTGGAAGCGTTAATTCTTGACACTTATACATTGTTTCTCCTCTTTTCAGCCCCCTTCTGCATCTGGGAACCCATACATGCTGTATGCATTGACTGTCACAGGAGTTGCTTACATGATTAGACTGAAAGATATATATGATTATGGATCCTGCTCTGTTTTCCCACCTGAGGAGATCGTTGAGCTTAATATCCAAACTAATCAACGGTATGGATCAATTACAGCAATAGCTGCCAGAGCAGGATGTCTTGTAATTGGCGGAAATAATGGATTAGTTGATTGCTTTCAACTTGGCATGCTTGATCCTAGTGATCCAGGTACAAAAGAAGTTAGCATCATTTTTTCTAAATTGATCCATTGTCAACCCATTTGTTCCAGCTTTGTTTTCTGTCACATAGTTTCTAAGTGAAGTAAGAAAGGCATAGTGCTAATATTTAGTCTGGTATCTATGGAAAGTTACCACAGTATTGGCTTTGGTAGTTATGCATTAACGCTGTTATGTTCTTTGGAATCCTGGAACTCTTGAGGCTCCTCTTGTATGCTACAAAATTCAGCAGGATTCCTGACATACTTTAGCACAATCTCTTAGGATTTTTGCACGAGCTGCAGGATGATGCTGGTTTTGGACGCTTGTGGGGTTTGATGTCAAGGTATTCATTTCACGTTTGCAGTAATTCTATGGAAATGTGTATTTTTTTTTAAAATTGTTCATGCTGCTGCTTTTTCTCATCAGGATCTTTGTCACACCATTCTGGTTGTGAACCATGGATATTTATTTGTTTGTTTTCTAAACTCACTACGTGTGAGAATATCAGTTGCTTTAATATCTTTTATGAGGTATGATGTAGAATGTGGTAAGGAAATAGAAAAGATAGAGAAATAAGGAGAACCTACCTTCGCAAAAGATCGGTAGAAACACAACTCAAAGCTCACAAGCTTATTTCCTCGTAACTCAAATCTGATTAGAATGAATGTTACATCTCTTATATATACTCTAGGCTAGCTAATTAGAAAAGACTCCCAACTTTAAAGTAACTCTAATACTAATACTAGTCTTAATCTTCAGTGCTAATTAAAATACTAAAAGACTAATGCTATACTTCATAGCTTAACACATTCCTAATTAATACTCCGTTCCAAGAAAAGAGTCAATTATTCCAATTTGGGACGTTTCATTCAAGGAGTCAACTTTTAAAAATAAAGCTTAAATATTTGTTTTTTACCCAATTTTTTTTTTAAATTCAAAACACGAATTTTTTTCACATATTGTAGAAAAAATAAATAAATACAATTTTAATATAATTTGTAAAAGATTAAAGTGCTAAAAGTATAAAATTTAAAAGTTTACTTTCAAACATGGACTCTTTGTGCGGAACAGAGGGACTAATATAGTACAACATAATAACAATTTCACGATTTTGTGCTTGTACTTGCGTCGTGCATCGAGGTACCTGATGATGCCTTTACATATATCCATGTATAAACTTATTTAATTTTATATATACACAAATCACAATGGATATTTCTTAATTTTAGTATAAATACTCTTTATTCATTTTTTATTTTGATTTGTTTTGCATAGTCCTCATTCATACCGATGATACTATGTTATTTTGTCCGAGGCTCGTAGCAAATTTGCAAATGTCCTCCCCGTTCTTCAAATCTTTGAGATTGCGTCAGGCATTAAGATCAATTTAACTAAGTATGAATTAGACATTGATGTTGAACCTCCATCTTTGAATTGATATGCTAATCTTTTGGGATGTACTCTTATGAATTGTCCTTTTTCCTATCTTGGACTTCCTTTCGGTGGGAATCCTAGGCCGACTAAGTTTTGGGTTTCGATTATTGACAAGGTGTCAAAACGACTTACTGGGTGGAAGGGTGCTTATTTTTTTTAGGGGGGAATTGAGTCATGTTTGTCTAGTATCAAAAAACTAGATAAAAGAACTTCAACCTTCTCTAGTATTCTAATTAATTATCTCTCTATTTAAATTACCCACGTGAGTAGCAGAGCGATTAGAGGGGATAATGCCGATTTTTGTGTTGTGGGTTCGGGGAGGAGAGTAAGGCTCATTTGGTGGCTTGGAAGAAGGTTAGTAGGCCTAAGGAACTGGGTTGAGGGCTCGGGAATTTGGTTATAAAAAACATTGCTCTGATTAGTAAGTGGATATGGTATTTCCCGTTGGAGCTGGATTTTTAATGGCATAGAGTTATTCGGAGCAAGTTTATCCATCTGCGAGTCTTTCCACCACCTATGCCAGTTTGTGGAAGTTCATTTATGGTTGTTTTCACCTCTTCTATCCTCATGCTTGTTATGAGGTTGGGGTTGAGAACCGAGTCCGGTTTTGGGAGGATCACTGGATAGGGAACTTTCCTCTCGAGATCTCTTTTCGTCGCTTGCTTCGAATTTCCACTTTTCATAACACGCCTATTACTGTTCTTCTTGTTCGGGTTAGGTGGCTTGGAATTTTCATTTAGTGAAGAATCTTAATGATTGAGAGTCCATGTTGGTCGTAAATTTACTGCTACAGATGTCTTCTTTTTGTTCGTCGAATCTTCAATCCGATCGTCGAATTCGGTTTCCTGAACAGTCCGAGTCTTTTTCTGTCAAACCTTTCTCTAAAGTTCTTTGTCCTCATATACATTTTGACTTTCCGCTTTACCATTTCATTTGGAAGTTCAAGGTTCCGTTCAAATACAAAGTCTTTGCTTGGTCGGTGGTCTTCGGTCGTCTGAATACTAATGATTGGTGGCAGAGGAGACATCCGAAGATGTATATCCCTCCAGATGTGTGTTATTGTATGGGGGATAGCGAGTCTCACGAGCACTTGTTCATGCATTGCTCGAGGGTTCCGAGTCTTTGAAGCAAACTTTTTGAGATACAAGGTGAGCTTTGTATTATGCCTCGCGGTATGGAGGAGTTTTGCTGATTAGACATTTAGGTTTTGGTCGATCGAGGGATGCTTCTTTGTTGTGGGCTTGCGTCGTGTTCAGTCTGCTGTGGAACATTTTGATTGAGAGAAACTCTCGAATTTTTAAAAATCGAGAGTTATCGCTTTTATTGTTGTGGGAGAAGATCATTGTGCTGTCTTCTCTTTGGGCTAGAAGTTTTGGTGCTTTCCGAGGCTTGACTTTGGGTGATTTGGCTAGAGATTGGAAAGTTGCTATAGTGTAATTCGTGTGTTGTTGTTTTTATTTTTGGTGGATTTCTTGTTCGCCTGTGTTATATCTTCTTCTCTTATCAATGACATTCTTGTTTTATGAAAAATAAAATAAACTTTGGCGTTGAGAAAAAGAATATTCAACTAGAAGGAGAAGAAGCTACGTAAGAAAGACGAGCAATCCATCAAAAGAAAATTGGAAAAAGAAAACTCAAGAACATAGCCAGAAAGGCCTCGAACTAAGGGTCCGATCACGAATACGATATATTTAAATATTGAGTGATATGGTACCGTTCACAATGTAAATATGAAATGATACGAGTGATATGAGTTTATGAAATAAAAGACTAAATTGCCCCCATGATATGAAAGATTTGAATGTGATGTGAGGAGAGAGAATGTGATATGAAAGGTTTGAATGTGAGGAAAGAATTGAGGAAAGATGAGAGATAATATGATGTGAAAGGTTTGAATTGATTTGTGATAGTGTATATGTATATAGGGGTAATATATGGAAAGTATTTGATATTGATATATGATATTTGATGATATTTGGGTGTGATATTAAAAATATATGTAAAATATAAGATGTAGTGATATTCAAATATAATAATATGTAAGACTCGTGATCTGACCCTAAATAAACTTGCTAACATATTAAAGCATGCCAATCTGCTTCAACCCTATACTTAGAATTCCTTTAAAAGCATCCCCCGTGGGAGCCTACATGAGCGCAGAGAACCAACCCTATCCCATAGAAGAGACCAAGACAATTGTTGATCCCAAATTCTGGAGTTCCTCTCGTCGGAGGTCGATTACTGTACTTTTCTATTGGTTTGACAGCAACCACCTCATCGGAATTGAAGCAAGCTTCTTTTGATTTAAATATGATGCATGTGCAGCACAACTGTTTACACTGTTTTTAGAAATGGAAAAGAGAAACGACTCATCAAAAGTCGCTGTATCCTTCTGTTCATGTATTATCCCTCAAATAATGAGATTTCACGAAATTGAGGTTATTTATTTCATTGTGAAATGAATAGTTCTAGGATGAGTAGGGTGGCACCCATGGGAGGAACAGAGGGGCAGCCCTGGGAGGGGTTCGAACGTTGCCATGGCCTTTTACCTTCTCATCTCCATGACCACTATCATCACCCTACTCTCTCTCTCTTGGGATCAGCCATCCCAACTGGTTGCCTTTGCGATTGGACAGTTTAAGTGCTTCTTTTTGGGCTACCCTCTACTGTTGTCACCCCCCTCCCCTTCTCTATGACATTGCCTCATTATGTCACGCGAAGTAAGCATGCTGATTGCATGACGGGGACATGGTGGTGCTGCTGGATTCATGAATAGAGTATAAACTGTACGCTTCTGGCAAGTTCGATATTCACACCTTCCAATACCTAACACTCATTCCCCCAGCCTTTATAACATTAACCTTCTCTGCGACACTAGGCCTCCTCCATTATGCTTTAGCTTAACTAGTTGCTACAAGAAAGTTTCCATTTTAATCATGTAGAGCCTGCAGTGGGAGTGGATGTATGTTGTAGACGCACTACATATTTACATAATTACCTCATTTGTTCAAAAGATAGCTTTTTGTCAGTATCTTTAAGTACACGATATGTGCACCATACGATACACGATACGAGGTCCATCGGTTCGTATTGCTGAGATGAATGGAGATAGTACAGAATCACAGGTATCGACTGATTCATGATACATATGTTAGTTAGATACACGGATACGTACGACAGTTCGATACGTAAATCTCGGGCTTGGATCAGGTTTGGCTGACCCGGAATTAAAGAAAATAAGTAAATTACTAAGTGATTGGGCAAGGGTTGAGTTTTTGCCTTCTAATTGTTGTTGGAAAAAGATTTTTTTTAGATTCAAGAAAAGAATAGACAAGAGGAGGACGACAAGCTGGCCTCCAAGAAGAGAAAAGAAGAAAAAAAATAAAAGCAGAAAGTAAAATGCAAAAAGTAAAAAAAGCAAAAAGCAATAGGAATATCTTTTGCCTTCTAATTGATTTAGGCTCTTTGATGTTTCTTTGAAATATAGGCAAATAGATATTGAAGACCTGGCCTGACAAATTATATGACTTCTACACATCTTGTGTTAGTTGGTGATTTAGATTTTAGAGTTTTGTATATCTTGATTTTAAGAAAGTGGGATCACGGTGCCCATGGTTGATACCAAGAAGGGCAAGTGTCTTACTTTAGACGATGTATGATGTGATTAAAATTGCTTTGACATCAAAATCTAGTCATACATAAAACTTCTACTTAATTTAGATATTAGTTACTCCCTCCGTTTCATTTTAATTGTCCATGATAGGGATATGTTGCGAGAGAAAAATGTTGCTTTCAGGACAATTAAAACGAAACGGAGGGAATATACTTTATCTAAAACTTAGTATCTTATGGACGCAAAGCGATACGCGATACGATACACGATACAATAGGATTCACGATTAGACAACTATAATCTGGCGTAAGGAAATTCTAGAAATCTTGGGTACCATAGAAATTGAAAGCTTTTATCTGCTCTCCTCCCCTTAAACGGTTAAATTCCAATGACTGGAGCATAGTTATTAAAGGCGCAAGGTGCACCAAGGCGCAAAAGGTGTGCCCGGGGCCTAGGCGCAAGGCAGGCGCGTGCCCGAGCGACGAGGCGCACAGAAATGCTTTAAAATTAACTAAAAATATAATATAGTTATATACAATATCAGCATAAGCAAATAAATCAAATGCAAGTAGTAAATTAAACATTGATACGAGTTATAGATAGAAAAAGATGTCTAAACACGCAAGTAATGACAAACAAGTGAAACTAGAAATACTGTACTGGGAGAATCACAGCAATATTCACAGGAATCACAGCATTATCCACCAAAACAGGGCTCAGAAATACTGTACTGGGAGAAAGAACTTGAAAAAAGAAAGAAAAAATGAAAAAGCAGGGCTGATACGAAAAAATTGAGCTCTGTACCAGGTGTCCAGCAGCATGATTACTGGACTGAGTTTAATAAAAAGACACAGAACATGATTATAAAAGAAGGCCCTGATTAAAAAGAAAAAACAGTACGAACAAAGTTGAAGGATTGTTCAATTCTGTACCCAAAAAGAACAGAGAAGGGGGAAAAAGGAAAAAAAAATGACAGAGAAGGGGGTAGAAAAAGAAGAAAGAACTGGGAAAAAGGAAAAAAAAAGAAAAAAGTAACTTACTCAGAGTGCGAGATGAGGGGCAAAGGGAAAAACCCCACTGAAGTACCAGCTAAACTATGCCCGAATAGCTCCTCCTGAACTATTTCTTATATCTTTTCCTTGGGCATCTAGAGAGTTCCAATCGAAAATGAGGGCTAAACCTCTTCCTTTCACAGACAACCCGCAGGTATAGTTGCCCACCAATCAATAGTTCTGAAATACGCTGGAAAAAGAAGCTATCTGCATCCTAGATAAACCTGCAACTGCATCTATAATAAAGGAGTCTACGAAGGTCGCCTGCTCGAGGTGATGCTGCTGGTGCAGAGGTTGGCTGGACTCTGGAGGTGGTAGGATTTTGGTCGAGTTATGTGTCCTTAAGATTTTGGTCGTGCTAAAAACGGTAAATATTCTTGCCTAAAAGACCGTCAATATTCTCCATATCTGTGCCTTGAGCCTAGGCGCACAAAGCCCAGGCTCTCGCCTAAGCCCTAGGCGCGCCTAGGCCCTCGCCTAAGGAACAGCGGCCCACCTAGCCTATCTCAGCCCCAGAGTTGCGCCTCGCTGCGCCTTGCGCCTAGGCGCGCCTTTGATAACAGTGGACTGGAGATAGTGTCACTGTATACTGCTATTTCTCAATACGTTTTGATGTATGGAAATTAGAATGATGAGGTGAGCATCTCATCTTACCTGTCTCCTGCTGGACATATCCCTCGTGCATCTGGTGTTAAGAATGTGGATTGCATTTGTCCATCTTCGGATAACCTCTTCTTGTTGATTTCAGGATTTCCATACGAGGAAAGGATGAAGCATGTTGGTTGAGGACTTGAGGTGTGCGGTTGTGGGTATTTATTGGGGATTGTGTGTAGAGAAATGCCATTTCCTTCAAGACAAGCAATTCCCTTTTTCTTATCTCAAGGGTTGGGTGGTGATCATTTCTGCTTTTTTTGGCCTGAGCTTCATAAGCTTTTTAGAAAATCACTATGTCGATTCATGGAAGAGACTGTGGGGCTGAGCTATGTTACCTGTTGTCTCCCTTGTATATATATATTTTTGATAAAAGAAGAATATCATTGATAGAGGAAGAATGTACAAAGAAAGGCGGACAAGAAATCCACCAAAATCATCCAAAAACAACAGATACATACAAATTATTCTAGCAGCTTTCCAATCTCTAGCTAAATCTCCCAAAGACAAACCCTGAAAAGCGCCAAAACTCCTAGCCAAGAGAGAAGACCGCACAGTAATCTTCTCCCACAACAATGAAAGCGATAACTCTCGATTTTTTAAGATCCGAGAGTTTCTCTCAATCCAGATCTTCTACATAAGACTGAATAACACACAATTCCACGGCAAAGAAGCATCCCTCGAACAATCAGAGCCCACGTGGCTAATCATAATGAACTGCAAGGCATAATGCATGTCTCACCCCGTACCCGAAACAGCTTGCACCAAAACTCCGAGCCATCAAGCAATGCATACACAGATGCTTGTGAGACTTACCAGCTCTCATACACATGACGCACACATTTGGAGAGAGATGCATTTTTGGTTGTCTCGTTAGCCGCCAAGCATTAGTGTTCAAACGATCAAGGACCACTGACCAAGCGAAGACCTTTTATTTAAATGCAACCTTCGACTTCCAAATGAAATAGTAAAGAGGAAAGTCAAGTTGGATATGTGGACGAAAATTTTTGGTGAAGGACTTCACAGGAAAAGACCCAGTTTGATAAGGACCCCGGATGCGCCGATGAGATTGAAGATCCGAAAGACGAAAGAGGACAGTTGAAGCAGTAAATCTGCAACTGACATGGACTCTCTATGGGAGACCTTTGCACCATCATTTCCTCCCCAATAACCCACTATTAAGCATTTATCAAGCAAAATCATAAATTTGTGTTTTTGAGAAATGTTTCAACTTCAATCACTGTAGGGGGTAATGGAAGACCAAAGCTAACATGGACATTTATAATGCAAAAAGATTTGAACGATTGTGACTTATGTGATGACCCTGCATTTGACCGTACGGAATCGCGGAAAATGATTCATGCAGCTGACTCCAAGTGATTGAGAATAAGACTGAGTTGAGTTGAGAATTATAGCAGTGTTGCTAGCTTTAAAAATTTTGATAGTCCGAGTGAGACATTAAATCTAGGCATTTAATAAGAGGTATATAGGAAAGTACCATAATGAGTTGTTCCATAATAGGATATTGGATAAGCATATTTGGGATAGAGAACAATAGTAGGAAGACAAGTATATTGGGACGGAGGGAGTACTTTTCTTTATTGACATAAATACTTTTTTGCTTTCTGAAATTTAGAAAAAATTATGCCCTATTATCATCTTCAGCATTAAGATAATTTCTGAAAATTCTAGAGAACCCTCTTTCTTAGCTCTTTTACTAATGTCAAAGCACTCTGTCCCAATGAAGCATTTAATAGCAGAAAGAAAACTGGTTTCTAGAAATCTCATGGCATAGCAGACTGGTCAAATTTGGAGGTAAGCCCTTTATATCAAATTGAAAATATCAACATCATCAAATTACAATTTTCCATGATGTCGTTTGAGTGGGATGAATGGAGACCTCAATCTCCAATCTTTGTTTATCAAGCAAGGGTCTAGAATTGTGTACACTCTTGTATCTTTGTTACTTTCGATCATCTAATTTGTGAATTGCTGTTGTCTACCAATTGTTTCTGATTATTAATTCTTCATGAAGCAAGTTATTTGATGGTTATTTTGATTATGTTTTCTTCTGTTTTTTTTCCTTCTGATTGGATTAGTCTGTTTCTTAACTGTCTTCTAGGAGTAGGGCTGTAGCTGCTGTGCAAGATTTGGTAATATTGGAGGTGCAGGGAAGAAAACTTCTGGTTGTGCTTCACTCAGATGGGATGTTACGTATATGGGACCTTTTGTATCACAGCAAAATTTTCAGTCATACCATGAATGATCAAACATTGACAGGCAAGTTCTTTGGTGTGCTAATTTTTTTTTCGTTGGTTAATCATTTTATGTTAACCCAGTTATTTTTGCTTAGCTAAACTATCTCATGTGCGGTGGTCATTGAAAACTTATTGTAATGTATGAGCCATGTATCGACACGGTCGTGCTTATTGACTTAAGCTCGAGTTCATAGAACTTTCTCTCTCCTTCAGCAACTTGGAGGGGTTTTCCTGGTGCATGTTTTCTAGAAGAGATGAGAACATACCAGAAAACAAGGGTTTTATTCTAAGAGAACACGAAAAGAAGATTGGTTTATAAACTCTTTTGACGAGATTTGACTGGTTGAGATCTGAGACCTCTCACTGTAGTTTGGTCTTGTTTGTATATGGTTCTCTCCTAGGGGTTCAGGAGGTTTGGATGGAGCTTGTGGACTATTGACTGAGGCAGATCTGCTACTATTGCTGTTGTTCTCTCTTTTTTCTTCAATATGATGGCTCATTCTGATCATGACCCATGACTTTCTTGTTCAAAGATATACTCGGAGACATTTAGCTTTTTTTCTGATAGTTGTTTTTAAACTCAGGATTTGGTTAGAAAGTCTAGGTTTCATGTGGGCGACTTTAATCCTCATATATTTCTACAATTCCATCCTTCAAATGCAGATAGATTCAATTGAAGATGTATTTTCTATTGAACCTAAAATTTACCTTCTTTATAGAGAGCAAATTTATTATTAACTTCCAGAATAACTTTATCTAAGTCGCATCCTTCATTCCTTCTCTCTGAACTTTCTAGTTGTTGTTCCATGCCCCTGTCAACACTTGTGTGTCCATACATGATGCACCATATATGCGAATCCTAGAGATTATCTTCTCAACATGCAAGGCTTCTTCAGCATATCCTCCTTTTTGTAATAGGACGATCTAATTTTCTTAAAATCTTTCGTCCTATCTGTAAAATTTATTTTTCTATCCCAAATAAGGAACTCCTGAATTCCATTTTGAAATAGATATATGTAGGGTTAGGATATTCTTCGTTGTTCGATCTTCCAGGAAAGCACTTGTTCATTACTATGGACTTGCAGTTATGTTAGTTTGTCCAGCATCATTAGCACTTCAATTGCCTTAAACAACATTAATGAAGTTTGACATGGTTCGACTACAGATCTGAAGGTTTTCGAGTGAGCCATCTGTACTTAATGCAGTGTGCTACTTGTGGTTTATTAAATAGATCATATTCAGTATGATATATTTTGGGTTGCAAAATAGGTTTCCAGTTAGGGGTGGGCACGGTTCGGTTCGGTGCGGTTCCAAGACTAAACCAAGAACCAAACCGAGTAATACATACGGTTCGGTTCGGTTCGGCTTTAGGGAGAAAAAATCACACAACCGGTTTTAACCGAACCATTCGGTTTTGGTCCGGTTCCGGTTCTGGGCCGAATAAACTTGTTGGGCCTTATTGCTTGTTTGTTTGGGCCCATTTA
>JAOTQG010037633.1:0-15099 GCA_025631175.1 Iris virginica
GAGACGGGCAAGGACAACTTTGGAATATTTAGTTCCCTGTATTTAAGGTTCCCTGTATATAGTATTTGCCCCCTTAAACACTTGTCGTGCAAACGCACCCTAGATTTGGCTTTAGCCTTTTAAGTGCAGCAAACCAAACTTCGAATATAGTAGTACGTTGGTGAAAATCCAAGCTTGTAACCCTAATTTCGTCCGGCAGAGATGGCCGGAGGTAGCCATCACAAGGGCACGCCCAATAACAAGCCTTCATCTTCCTCATCCCACCGCAAATCGCGCTGGGAGTCAAATTCCACGACCACCACTACTGCCGCCGGTCAAAAACCCCCAGTTGCCGGCGAATCCAAAAAATCCCAACAAGTTCCACTCCCACAACCACCAGCAAAATCATCTTCCAAACCCAATCCTTCTCCCAAACCAAATTCCAATCTCCAAAACCCGAGCCCCAGCCAAACAAACCCGTCTCCCCGAGCCGGTCCCACCCCGTTTCCTGAAAATATCGGCCCGCCACCACCTCCAGCTTATGGCTTTCACATGCTCGATCGAAGAACAATCCTTTTAGCTGATGGTAGCGTTAGGTCTTACTTCGCATTGCCGCCAGATTACCAAGATTTTGCCCCGCCACCGCCGCCGGGCCGGTTTATGCCACATGGACCGGAATTAGGGTTCCGAGAGGATTCGCAACGGCACCATAACCAGGATTATTGGAATTCACTTAGTGGTGGGGTTGAGAATTCGAATTCTCACAAGAGAAAGTTTGCAATGGATGAAAATGATGAGTTTGCAAGGCAAAGGCAGCAGCTTTTGCAGTATGGGAATGCCGGCGGCGGCGGTGGTTTGAATAATCACCCCATTGGGTATTCACTGAGCGGCGGTGCAGGCCCAAGTGGTAGTCCTTATGGTAGGGGAGATGAAATGAGGGGGGGCAAGTATATGAGGCCTGATGGGGAGTATGGGAATAATTTGCAAGGTAGGGCTAATGTGGGTGTTAGTGATAATAAACATAATGAGATTAATCCTGGTGCCTTGAAGAAGACGTTTTTGCATCATCTGAGGATGATTAATGAGAATGCTAATCAGAAGAAGAGTTACTTGGCAGATGGTAAACAGGGTCCCCTTCAGTGTCTTGCCTGCAGCAGGTTTGACACATTAGGCTTATATTTTGTATCTTCATTTGATAGTTTAAATTAATTACGAGTTTATGACTCCCTCCGATCGGAGCAAAGATTCGTTATTCTATTTTTGGCCTTTCATTCAAAAAGTACACTTTAAAAATTCAAACTATAAATATTTATTTTTTTTCTTCATGTTCTCTTGCATATTGTAGAAAAAAGAATGTAGTTTTAGTACATTTCATAAAACACAAAGTAGTTAAAGTACAAAACTTTTTTTTTTTTTGGCTTTTAAACGTGGACTCTTTGCCTGAAATGGAGGTAGTTTTTTGTTTTATGGGTGGGTGATTTTCTAGCTGCTGGATTGATGACTGAAGGGTATGGCAATGTGGCATTCTGGTAGCATGATTCTAAGAGGGTAAAGAGAGATGTATGTATAGGACGAGAAGAGTTGCTGTTATATACTTTTATGTAGGTTCTCAGGTTAGTTTAGTGAATGTAAGGATGAAGAATTTATGTGATTTTTCTTTTCTTGAGGTGTTAGGCTTACTTGTATGAACTACGAAGACGTTCCTCTGTTCTTTTATTCTATGTCATAATGTAGCTTATGGTGGTTTGGGGGAAGTTGCGCTATGATACTGTTAAATGGATATTGGGGATTAGTGATTAGACGTATCAAAGGCTTTCTACGAGTCATTATTGATCAAATTATGCTGTGGCTTTCAGATTATATTGTTGTTTTTGTTATTCACTTGCAGTAAAATGTCACATGTAAGGCTCTGATTGGAAGAAGTGGATGCCAATAATTTCTTATTAGTGTATTTACTACATGGAATTTGGGAGACTTCATAATAGACATAAAAAGACTTGGTGTTTTTGTTCAGTTTCAAAGTTTGTTGAAACAAATAATATTCTGGTGTGGTGCCTAAAATGGTCATTTTGGTGCATTCATATTTAGTTTTTTGATCTAGACATATGATTTCGGTGCCTTAAGTTGTCATTTTGGTGTACTTATATTTCATTTGCTGATTGATAACTATGATGGGCTATATAGGTACCTGCTATTGGTAGTCTGCGTGCACCTTTTGGTAATTTAGGTGCATATTGTGAAATCAATTAAATGTATTGTTGAATTTTCTTCCACAGGGTGCTCGTTTCTTATAAGAGCTAAGCTTCCAGTGTGCTCTCTGTAGGCGGCCTTGCTAAACTTTAACTTTCTGTTAATATATTAAATTGCTATTATCACTGTTCAGAAATGTTTGCTTGTCCGAAGATCACATGGGTAGCAGTAAGTCGTGTGGATGGCGCTGATCATACTTTAACTATGGTTTATTAATTCTTAATCTTAAGAAGCAGGTATCCGCTAGTCATAGTCTTTTCTGTTTCTGAAGAAAACTTTCTGATACTTATAGCTCGAAAGTTATGAGACATGCTCAATTTGGGTTGTCAATTGGCTTTCGTTGTTTTACATGATTTTGGTAAGTTGAAAGAGTCAAGATGCATCCCCAGAACTGCAGGATTCTGCGAGTTAGTTTTACATGATTTTATTTTGCAGAGATAAGGGTTTCATGAACTCTTTTCATTTCTGGTCTAGTGAGTCTTTACCTGAGTTTTGTGATAGTCTGATGACATTTTGAATGATATTGGCTGAGTGTTCCGTGTTGATTTTTTAGGTAGTTCACTGTGTAGAAGGGGGAGATCTTTTGTTTATTCCTCGCGTACTTGGTTACACCTCGTCCTCCCCCCCCCCCTACTTCATCTATTTTCCAGAAATAGAGATAAATATTTCTATTGCCATATATTTGCATTCCCCGGAGGATACTAATTTAGATTTTAGAGTACGTCTTCCTTTACAAGTCATACTAATTTAGATTTTAGAGTATCTCTTCCTTTACAAGTCATACTTGTAATTTTTACTTTAGATCTTTCCTATTAGGGGTGTCGAGGTAAGATACAGTTTTATTATTGACAAAGGAGTAGCCATTTGGGGTGATTAAAATTGACACGGGATGTTAAGCTTTGTACTGTTTTGTTTCAAAATAGTTGAAAAAGCTAGGACATTTTTGCTTATATGTGCAGGGATGCATTTATTTGGCTGTGTTTCTTTACTGTTACAAGTGCAGTTGCACTTGCACATCGCTTTGTTCGTAGATGCTCCTTTACACATGGAAACATTTTGCTCTATGGGAAATGGGCTCGATTGTATGGACTGGCTGCTGGCTTGGTTACTTTTGTGGTAGATAGTTATTTCATCAACATCCAGAGACCGGGACCTAGTTGCAAGCGTTACTAGCTCTGCTATTCTCTTTCTTTCGCTTGGTTTCTTCTCTTGTTTGTAAATTTTGGTCCTGTAGCTGGATGCCTCTATATTATGGCAATGTATGTTTTATGCATTGACAGTTAAAGAAGATGCCTCAACCAGAAGAGACCACCTGTTCACTATCACGTGGTGCATATTTTAGGTCTTTTTTGTTGCTATGTAGCAGAGGATTTCTTTGGCAATTGAATAGATCTTTGTTTCACTTATGTTAAAGGGCTCTTGTATTGATCTTGAGTCTATCCTTCTTATTTCTATTCAAGTTCATGGAGGAAATCGTAAGTCGACAAGGTGGTTGCAATTGTGTCTTCCGAAAAGTGATAGAAGTTTGATAGTACTCTTCAATCCTTTGTCCTTAGTTTTCCATGAGTTCTTGGACAATCAGTAGTGTGATAATTCGGTTGTTAAAGTTGGTGATGAGATTTTTTTAGAATGTGAGTAGCAGAGATTTCGTTACATTGAAAGTGTGCTTTTTGCCATCTATTTTGTAATGTATATAATGCGTAATTTATCCATCTGCTGTGTGCATGGCTGTTAATTGCCATGGGATTGGTTCCACCAATAATGCACATCAGTGCGAACTGTCAGGATGTTCCACTTGAGTTCTTAGGGCTCTTACTTAATTATGTCCTCAGCGAGTTATTCGTATTGGAAATACTTTAATGCGGTTCGGAGAAAACAACTTACTAGCCTTTTATTCCCTGATGACATAACTGTTTAAGATCATCGTAATTTCTATGACCTATTTGAATGCATACCTGCAAACTGTTTCTACGAAATGCAATTGGTGTTGTGATGAGTCGTGTGGTTCACATTCTATAATATTCATTATTCTCGTAGTATGGTGTATACGGGGAATCATAAGATTGGACTGCCAAAGAGAGTGTATCTATATACATGCGCCACACTTCTTTTTTGGGAATAGTCATGGTTTTATTTAGATCATTGCATTACTTAGTACTTGGGAAATAATATGTCTAAAGGACGCTATGAATTATTTTCCCTGGTGCTTGGGTTTATGCGCGATTTTTCTGCTATTAGTTCTTGATCTTACTAGCTCTTTTGTGTGTCTGTCGCGGTTTTGCTATATGCATATTTCAGTTCGGGCTGGACTGATGCATTTCTTGTACTTTTATAAATCTGGTATTCTTCAATATGTTGAGCTTCTTGTTTGTTGCAAATGCTACAACTGTTATAATAAAGTGAATAAATTGGGTAAAAAATTATGACCTCAAGTTTGGGATACGGACGATACGATAACCCCCGGGGGAGGGGGGGTGTACGTAGTTCAAAATGAACTTCGAGAGTTAGAATGCGGAGTTTGATTGGATCCTGCTTTAAAGCATTGTTCGCAGCATTGGATTGGGCACATTTGCATGGGTTGTTTGATGAGCCTTCTGTTTGAAGGTTCCTAGTTTGTAATGACATAAAATCTCGTTTATATATGCTCACTATCCATTTGTTAATGAAGGCTAAGGACTATATGCCTTTACTTTATTGCTTGACAAACTAATCAAAAATGCTCTGTGATTGATGCAACTATCTACCTTTGCATTCACTTGTGGTTGAAAATCGTGACTTTAGGGTCGTTCATCTGAGGAGGGTTGCTTTATAGTCTGCGCTTAATTGTGGTGCATCAATGCTTTAATTGTACTCCTAAGTTTTTGTTGAAGCCTTGTGTAGTAATTAGTAACTAAGTCCACGTCTGTACTTGGTTCTCTTTTGGCTTTGTTGATGATTCATGAAATCTTGCAGTTCATTACATATTTTACATATTGCATTTACCAAATTCACATTCTTTTTGTGTGGTGGCAATGTGGCATAGTAATTCAAACTTGCTTTGATTAGGATACTTTCTTTCTTTGGCACAATGTCTTCAGTTTGATGTCTCTTTCCTGGGATGTTTCTGAAATTCCTTATGACTGCGCCGTTTTTCTTAATTACACCTCTGACCAGATAGTCCCTCCGTCTCAATTATATTGGCCTCTAGACAAAAAGACGTGGATTAATCTTTAGCATTAAATGCATTCATATTTATTATTCTTTTCACTTATACCCTTATTAAATATTAACTTGACTCTTAAGTCTTAATTACCATCGATTTACCTTGTAGACACATGTCAAACCTAGGGGTACAATGAGCAAGTAAGCAATTAATGTTCCTTGAAATCTGAAGTGGCCAAAAACTTTGAAACATCCATAAATGGAAATTTGGCCAATATAAATGAAAAGGGAGGAGTATTCAAGCCTGAAGCTGTAATTACTCGAGTGCAACCAAATTTATTTTTCGTACAGTATTGTACTTGAATATTTTCTTTTAGGATTGATACTCAGGTCAGTCTAAATTACTTTGCCCTTGTTTTCAAATTCAGGCCCTCCAAAGATTTTCCTGACATGCATGCTCTTATCATGCACACGTACAACTCAGATAGTTCGCGGTCTGACCAAATGCCTGATCACTTAGGCTTTCACAAAGCTTTGTGCATTTTGATGGGCTGGAACTATGCTTTGCCTCCTGATAACTCAAAGGCTTATCAGGTTTTATCTGCTGAACAAGCAGCAGCAAACCAGGATGAGTTTATTCTGTGGCCGCCGGTGGTTATAATTCACAATACTATCACAGGAAAGGGGAGAGATGGACGTTTGGAGGGTTTAGGGAACAAAGCAATGGACAATAAACTTCGAGGTAATTTGTCTCCTTCCATTCTTTATTATTTATTATTTCTCTCTGCAAGTTTTCTTGTTGGATGTTTATTGTTTCGTCATGCTTTTCATCAACTGATACCTATTTCCTTGAATGTGATGAGCTTTACTCCTTCTGGTTCATGTTAGTCATGAGCAAATTTGGGTGTACATACATATATGTGTACGTGCCCATCTGTGCATGTGTCTGATCTGTAAGTGAGTGAACTTAGTCAGGTTTACATGATGTGTGGGCATAAAGGACAAAATTTATGATTTTTGTAGATATGACCACAGTCCATTACGCATGAGTTTGAGTTCAAACTTCAAAGGGAGGTTGGATATAGGTATCCTATCTGGTCATGAGCTCTAGTCACTAAAATTTCCTTGTACCTTGTTTTACTTGTGTGATTCAAGGAGGGGTGTGTGTTTGTTGCAGGAAGATGATAGTAGTTCTTTTAGTATAAATTATAAACACCTATATTCTTCACAGGAAACCTTGAAGAAATTACCTATCAAAATAATGGCGGTCTTGACTTTCTTCTAGAAGGTTGTAGTATACTAGTATGTGAATATTTTAAGAATTGATCTGTTTTATGCGATCAGTTTTCGTGGCGCCGTAGAAGGGCATATTTGTTTTCTCTCCTAGGGAGATAGGTTAAAAATCTACAAAGTGGGGAAGAGATGAGAGTGAAGAGACTTTTGGTAAGGGGGGTTAATTAGTGCATCCGACAATTCTTTGTTTCACAAAATTTTGAAAATCTCTTATGTACTTTTGAGAACCTTACAGTTCAGTAGTTGTAACATCCAACAATTTTCTCAATGCTAAAGAAGGCATTCAGCGTGCCCTTTTAATGCACGCTGAGGACCCGGGTTAGACATCAACTAGTTGTGTGTACTTTACATTATGCATACATATGCATCAGGTTTTGTGCGGAACATGTGCCTGGTTATTTGCCAATTTTTTTGGAGTCGCTCATGTAATTCTCACTTTGTTGTTTATCAAGCAACTTTGTATTTTGGAATGCTTTAACTAAGCTTTCTTGGTGGAAACCACATTTTTTTAATGATAGATGGTTTCTGAAATTACTATTTCTGCTAAAGACCTAGCATTTTTTGCTCTTTCAAGTGTACCATCACATTGCTGGCTACTATTGTTATCATAGGCGTTCCTTGGACGTGATACAGTGGTAGTATTTACGAGTCCAGGTCATCTTATCCTATCTCAAGGTCAACATATTTAGTTATTTTGAATTTGGTTTTAAAATTAGTTACTAGAGAGTAGTTACAGAACGTTTGTCTTTTTTTTATCCCCTCACCACCAAAATATGTCTCCTTCATGATTAGAACAAAATAACTGGTTAATAAAAAAAATTTTAGTCTCGGAATATTGGTATTTGTGAATTGGCAAACACGTGTTGTTTTGCATGATTGCTTATCCTCCGAATCAAGCATGGAGGTTTGGACAAGTGAAGTAGTCCTTGCTCTTTTTTCCAATTGATGCTCTTTTTTTAGCTGAATTTGGTCTCTATTGATGGATTATGGAAGGATCCGATTTATACCCCTTGCTGCCTAATTGATTCGGATTTATCCTTGTCCATCCTGCGCCAATACTAGGGCGCTTGTTGCACAGGCTTTTAATTGCTCTCTAGGCTTACCATTTGCTAATCATTTGTATGTTCAATACGTATTTGAACCCTTACCCATAGTTATCGAAGGCGAAAAGCGAGAGTGAGGCAAAGGTACTTGAGGAGACCGAAAAGTTAGGCGAGAAGTGAAGTGACGACGTAGGATACAAATAATTAAATATATATAATGTTAAAATGACAGTAATATATGAAATTACCTTAGAATAACATGAATTTCAACATCCATTAAAACCTTAAATAAGAAATAAGACATCCAACCCTGGCTCTAAACCCACAAAAATTACACATGGTATTAGTGGTATTATTTTCATCACTAAAAGTGACCTTAACATCCCGTATCAGTCCTCTTGCTCTTTCTAGAAGACACTGGCATTTATGCTATGGCCAAAACAAAAAAGAAAAAACAAAGTTGGGAAAATTGAAGCATTAGGGTTGAAGTAGACCGGAAACCAGAAAAAGTAAAAAGGAGAAGAAATTAGGGAAAAATTGAAAAGTTGGGGCAAAATAAAAAAAGAGGGCAAATCTCTGGAGCTGTCGAAGTAGGGCTTGCCGGCCGGCAACAGAGCTCTAGGTCGCCATCTCCCTTCAGTGGTCTCTCTCTGCAATCATCTCTCTTTCAGTCTCTCCCCATTGGTCGATGTGTAGAGGTAAGTTCAGCCTTATAGGTCCGTGTGTCATCTCCTCTCCTAAAACCCTTCTACGGTGTCGTTCAGCCTTTAGGGAACCCCGAGTTTTAGCTTTAAAAAAATTTAAAAGGGTGAAACTGCAAATTTTGTAAAGTTCCAATGAGACGCGACTTTTGTCTGGGATAAGGGAGTCGACAGAGTGGGCCAGTTGTGTGTTGCTTGACTCGGTCGGTCGACTTGGTCGCCTTCAACAACTATGCCCTCACCCAAAATGATTGGGCGCTTATTCTGCCAACTGATTGTCTAGGTAGCTGCTGATTTCTGTATTTTCAATGACAAATTTCTGATTAGTGTTCATCCTTTCAAGCGGGCAGGTATTGAGTCGCTTTAACAACCTTGTCAACAACAAGTTGAAGCAATTTTAGGGATTTAATAGGTTGCTTGCCTCATTTTTGTCTGTTTAAGTCAACTTTGTTTGAAGGTTTTTGTTTATTAGGTCAACAACTTGTCCTCATCATAAATTATTCAAAAACTTGAACAACCTATTATTTTGGTTATCAGGATTTTGTATGATGATACACATAAGTTAAGTTCTTCATTGTATTGTACTGATTATTGAGTTTTTGTAGGGTAAAGTATATACACCTGTGTCCCATAGCAAGTGACACAACTTTTGTGTCTGAAATTCTAGAGTGACCGTTTAAAATATAGTTTAAGATATGAACTTCCGGATATACTCGTTTTTAACAATCAATTGTGAACTTCAAATCACTCAATTTTATGTTTGAACTAATGGATGCGCTTCACATTTTCAGTGTCCCCGAGAGTTCAAATTACTGAACAAGGAAGCTTCGCATGCTGTTTTTCTAACAATCATATATTCACGTTGCAACTTCCACATTTGAATTGGAAGAAAGATGGATTTTTATTTTCAATTCTGCTTCTGGATGTGGTTGCAACTTGGGCAGGAAAAATAAACCATGAAGTTTCTGCAGCTCAAATCATTTTGTGATGATTAGAGGACGTTTGTTCCAAATTAGGCTTGCTATGTTTCTTCGTTCGCATACACAAATGCAAACTTATGCTGGTTATCTACCGTACTCTGGATTAGGATAAAAGTCACAAGTTTTTAGTAGGTTTGCACACATTTACTCTATAAAATGTTGTCGTCTATTCAAGGTGTATGCCTAATATCTGTCTTTCTAGTGTGGGGGATTGAATGTGATGATGTGCTGAACTGCTACTGATGATGAATTTAAAAGACATTAATCCCATATTCCCATGGTGCAAGGCATATATCCTGTGCATTTTTGAAAATGTGAGTACAGTAGGAACTGCAGGGTTGCTAACTTTTGTAGTAGAAGATAATGATGGTTTACAAATTTTACTTTGTTTATTTGACTTTGTTTATTTGTGCTTTTCCTAGTTACTTGTCTATTTTGGTAGTGTGTTTGGTAGTCGCATCCCATTGTCAAGTATCTAGGCTACGGGATCAGGGGTTGTATGTATGTATGTTCACATTTATTTCTTACAATCACATTTCTTTTCTGGGCTATGCTATTGGAAAAAGAGTACTCAACTATTCTTTAGAGATCAACTAGAATCATAAAGGTTTTAGGTTGAATTAGAGATTGGTTCAGTTCGCAGTTTGGTCAGTTGTGCTTCAGTTTTAACGAGTCATAAGCATA
Organism: Iris virginica; assembly: GCA_025631175.1. NCBI lineage: Eukaryota > Viridiplantae > Streptophyta > Magnoliopsida > Asparagales > Iridaceae > Iris > Iris virginica. The sequence goes on from JAOTQG010037633.1 coordinate 10,072, forward strand.
TGTTGGTAACAGTCTATTGCACGGTTGGGAGTTGAACTTCTCTTATAATTGAGATTGATGTTGGTAACAGTATTTACATAACTGCTTGGAGTCATGTAATAGTAGGGTCTACGTACTCATAAAATGGACTCTCTCTCTCTCTCTCTCTATATATATATATATATATATCTCCTGGCTTTCGTTTTTGTTGCTATTAAGCTCAATACTCTTTCACCCAGAGACCTTGTATCCTCCTTGCTATTTGTAGCCACAGCTCATTTCCTAACTTCATAAACTGTGAAGTTGTTGTTACCCTTATGCTGTTCCCGCGTTTCTTCGTAATGCTACTTTCACACCAATACGAACTTGGGAGGATGATTGTGGGGGGTTTAGTGGGCATCTTGACTAATAATACATTTTACACTGCTCAGATGATTACTTCTCCATTATTTTGTACGGAGCACTTAAGTCGGGTAAGTTGTCATGTTTACCTCTTTACTACTAGGAATCAGATAGCATGCTTGAGAATCTAACTGTGCATTGCTGCATCCATGTCGTTGAGACGATTTTTAGTTCATCCTATGATTCACAGTTTTTGCTCTCCAGGAAGAAGATTAAATTAGCATGATCAATTTTAAGTGATGTGTAATGCTGTGCTTATGATAGTAAAATGTCTTTAGCCCTATTTTGCTACTTTATGTAAAAGTTGCATTTGATATGGTTTGCTGTGTCTTATTACATGCAAATATATAAGCCTCCTAAGGGTAGAATTTAAGTAAGTTGAGCACATCCAGTATTTGCAATTGGTTTAAATGCATGAGATTTGATCTGTAGATCAGGTTATTAGGCAACTGTGAATGCGTCGTGGCTTCAGGGTGGTGGAAATGCTTTATGGTGGTTGAGATATTTGATTTTCAAACCAATGAAGCCCTAGAAGACTACCATATAATCATAATGCTGTAGGACCCCAATGCCTCGGTTAGACGCTAAGCTGATCCAAAAAATGATTGAGACTGTTCAAACTCTATTCTGACATCTCCCACTCATTACTAAAGAGGAATCTTTATGAGCAGAAAGAGTTGGATGTAGAATTATTGTCAAGCGGGTGGACTGAATTCTGACAAGTTCTCAGTTGGAGAGGTCACATTGTTTCCAACGTGGTGGGTGAGAAAGTCTGTGGGCCAGGTTTTTTGAGTTAAAACCCATCACGCTTTAATGAGAGTGTTCCTTGCTAAATGAATTATCTTTTTTAGATGACAAAGTGCTCTTTTTTACATCTCCTTACGAGCTGAATTGTTTGATTTATCCTAGAGTTTTATATTTGTTAGTCAATTCCAGTTTATGATGGCCTTCATGATGTCCTTGCGGAGGATGTTTAGTGAAAATTTTCAGATTCTACTATGAAGTGTTTCAAGTATGCCCTGGTGGTATTGTGGTGGCTGAGGACTTGAGGGGTTTGATTCTTGAGTTAAGTCTTAAAGAAACTTATATTAGGTGAATATTTTATACTATGTTGAGAAAAGGTCTGGTATTTAGTAGCTTAGGTGGGTTTAAGGACGTTTGGTGCCCCATATTGTTGCCGTTATTGGTCACCATTCGCAGTACTGGATGTGACTTGAGTTATTTATGATAGCATACATTATCTTTTCACCAATTTGCAGTTTTCCCAGTTACTTAGGTTTCTGCAGAGAAGCTTATGGCCGTTTAGGTCTACAGTTTCCTAGTTGTGGTTGGATTTTGGATATTACTGAAAGAACTTCAAAGTTTTTTGTTTCTGTTTCTTCTATTGTACTCCCTCCGACCCAAAAAGATCTTCCCATTTGTAAAATTGGCAACATTAGTGCAATTCGAAAATGGTACAAGTATGCAAAGCTTCATCCTTAATATTTGTAAAATGTACAATGGGAAGATCTTTTTAAGATGGAGGGAGTATTATCTGATGTTTTCTTGAGACCCTGTTTTCTATGAGTGTAGCTCCATAAATATTATTTGGATTTTGGAGTTTTTTAATTCATGCTCCCTATTTTGTCCTGTTTTTTGTTTTCCTGGTTGTTTTGAAAATTTTGTAGTTGGGGGTGATTTCAAGGTAGGAGTAGTTATTTGAGTTTACCCACAATTTGAACAGTGGAGGTTCTCGAGTCATGTCATGTTCTAACATGACACTAGGTCAGCTCAAGTTCTATCCTGATACTTGATTGTTATAGTTGTGTGGGTTGATTAGCTTTTCAAGTTGCAGTGTTTCTGCTTCCCCATTGGAAGTCCTTCAGTTCGGGAAATACCGATCTTTCTTCTTCTCTTGTTTGCTGTTGTTGACTGACACAACAATAGATTATCTTTTGGCTTGTGCTGGTGAAAAAACCAGTTAACCTGGGTGTTTCTTTGGTATCATACGGAAGCTGTTGATGTCTTATTTTAGAAGCTGTTTTTCATGTGAGTGGGTGCCTTCCATTATCATGGAAAAAACCTTGGTATTATGCAAGACACTCCATCCTCATATGGAGGTCTCTTTTTAAGCCTATTAATCCAGTATTGGCTAGGATAGTGTGTTCTTGACAGTGTCTTTTTACCTCTTTTACGAATATTTTGTTTCAGATCTTGGATTCAGTAGTGGCAAGTCAAAGGCCGTGTATGGAAGGGAGGGCCATATGGGCAGTACAATGGTCAAGTTTGCCAGTGACCAATCAGGTCTGAAGGAGGCTGTGAGGCTAGCAGACTTCTTTCAGAAAGATAACCGTGGCCGGAGGGCCTGGGATGCCGTGCAGTCCTTGTTAGGTTCAGGCAAGGATGAGGACAACAACCCAAACTTTGTAAAGTTGGATAAGAAGACCGGCGAGAAAGAAAGAATCTTTTATGGTTATCTAGCAACTGTCTTTGATCTGGATAAGGTCGATTTTGAGACTAGGAAGAAGGTTGTGATTGAAAGTAAGAAGGAATACAAGCCACTGCAATAGAATATTTGGTGGCTCTATAAGGTACAGTAGTGTATCTTAGTGTTATTCTTGGCTACTATTTTGAACTCATATGTGCCATATATCACTGGTTAACTTTTTTTATGTTGAAATACTGAACGAATCATTTGAATGCATCTTTTGATTCCGGGTTGTTTGATGCCCCATTTGTCTAGCCCCTCTCTCCTTCTCCTTTCTCTGAATGCTTTCCTATTTCAGTTAGATAACAGATGTTGATTGTATGGCTAAATCGTATTTAACGGCTGAGAGATTGAGTCGGAACATTTCTGTAGTTCGAAAGTTTTTGGGTGTTGGGTTAAAACAATATCCAGTCCGAATGAGAGTTTCTTTTTATGGTTTTGTTATTTATTTTTGTGAAATTTAGATCGCTCGTCCTATAAAGAATGTTGAAACTTTTCTGGCTGTATGATTTGAGGTTAACACATTCAATTTGATAATGGTTTCTATTTGATTTCGTCTGGTTGTAGGCTTGTAGCCTTTAGAGAAGTTGCATTTTCCATTCCTGGAGGACTAATGCAACAGTTACTTTGTCAGTTGCGATGCATGTCATCTTTTGGCAGCTCTAAGTTGTTGTGGTTCAATTTGTTCCTGGTGTCTTCACTAGTACTCCATACTCCTTATATAGTTATGTTAGATTCAGAAGAATGTTTGCTTTCTGTCAACTCTTTTTCTTTCTAAGATATCAGATCATATTTAGCAGCACTTTTTCTGCAGTAGAAAGATGTTTCCCTGCAATATTTGTGGGATTGTTTGATCTTGTTCATGCCTAGATCCAGGTTTACTTGTTTTTATGCTTGTTTTACAGAACATTGGTTCAAATAACATTGGTTTTTCACTATACAAGTGGGATCTGTGATGGTCCTTTTTAATAAAGCTAACTTTTTGTTAGTGTTCTGAGTGATGCTCGTACATTTAGGCCCATTTGTGAGGGCAGTATCATCACCCTGGCAGGGTTGGTAGATCACTTAACTTCACCGAGCCTCTAATAAGGCTATAAACTAGAACTGATTTATTTTGCTTTTATTTCTTTCACTGCAAAAACATTTAAATGTTGAAGCTGGTTTGATAATGTTACTGGAGCTGAAATATTCTATAGCATGGAATTATTAGAGATCGAAGGAGCATTAAACAAAGCTTTCGAGTTTTGGTCAAGCTCAGCCCTGAGCCCCTAATAGCTTTGTTTTTTCTACAGAAGTTATGCTTGTAGCTGTAACTAGCTTGAATTTTAAGATTGTTGAGTTACATATAGTCAATTAGAGAGTAGTTTTGTTGAAACAAACATCGGTTAAGCTCGAGTATTAATGTTTAATTATTCAGCCTCACCTCCCGGGAAGATATCCAGGCGAAAGGGGTGTCCATCATTATGCATGTAGGAGTTCAGCTTAGATAGACTAGTTCTGGCCATTCTATCTTTTTATTTTCATTGGTTTGGATTTGTTTTCACTCATACCTTTTGGCCCTTGGGGGAATGTGATGATGTAGGTTTGGGCTATGCAATTGTGGAGACATGTATTTTTCTTGTGCACTTGCTTTTAAGTGTGTTGCTAGTTGATTATGAAATCTAATTTTGCAGGTGTACATTGTCTTTGTATGTCTCAATTGTGATCAACATCTATTTTTAATTGAGTGAAGGTGGATATACATCAAATTCTTACATCAAAATATACCGACTTAATGTGACATGAGATTTGTGCGGTCGCATCCCATTTCACTTGTTGCATTGATGGTCTGGATCTTTAATTTTTGAATATTTTGATGTAAGAATTTGATGTATACGTTGCATTTTCCTTTTCAATCATCTTAAAGAGATGTTATGAGGAAGAGAAGTCCCTTTGGGACTTACCATTTGTGACAGCTAGCTTTGATTTAAATGTAGGGAGAGTTGTAAATTTATACTCCCTCTGTCCCGTAATAGATTATTTTTTAAAAATTAAAATTTGTCTCATAATAGTTGTCTTTTTAGGATTTCTAGACTTCTTTTACTCATATTTTCCTAATTTTCCTCCTATTTTTCCAACTACCCATGATCATTAATTACATTTATTTCTCTTATCATCAATAAAGAGGCATTATTTAATAA
>JAOTQG010037744.1:0-11597 GCA_025631175.1 Iris virginica
TCACTCTTTCTCTCTCCATCACTATCATGTAATTTTTTAAAATTTAAAGGGAAAAATTGTAAAACTCTTACAAAACCCAAACCAACAAAAACAAAAACAAAACATATTAAAAAACTTCACGTCCAAACGCACCATACATATTTTTCCACGATGGTGGTGGGTTTAAGCCTAGTTATGTGGTAGTGGGCTTTAAGCTTATTACCGGTGGGCTTCAAACTAAGGGCCCAAAGCAAATCTAAAGCTCAAAAAATTTGATCCAGCTTACAATTTTTGATCCCAACCGTGTTTTTTCCTCTAATTCTTATCAAGATTGGTTCCTACGATATTTAGGTTCTCATTTGACCGGCTACCTATGTATATATATAGTTATATATATACATGGGATGCTTCAATTTAGAACCAAATATAAATAGGAACCTAGGAACCAATGTGAGCCCTTAGATTAGAAGGAAAATAATGGTCAAGATCTGAAAGTAAGGAGCAAAATGCGGTAGCGTTGTCGTAAATACTTTTTGTGAAGTTTTGAGTGCAATGATTTTTTGTGTTAGAATCTTAGTACACTTTTGTTGAATCCTAGTTGCGCTGAGTATTTTTGTTAAATCTAAGTGTTTTCTATGTTGAATCTCAGTGTATTCTATCTTGTACATTTTTATTGAATCATAATATAATGTTTATTGAATAAGGGCATTTTGTTGAATCGTAGCGCTTTTTTCTGTTGAATATTATAGCATTTATATGTTGAATTTCAGTGCATTTTTTTGTTGAATGAATCTCAATTTCTGGAAAGTCTAAAGTCAAGGAGGGAACCAGCAATCCATATGTGAGACTTTTCGTTCACTTTGTCTATTACTCTGTCTTCGGCAATTCTGAAAAAATTGTAGAAATTCTTGCCGCTTTCTTCTTCGGCTGCAACCTTCGGGATCAAAGAGTACAAGGTCAAACAAACTGGGGGCTACGAGCTTCTTTCATCGTTGTTGCTTGTTTCTCTGGAACGGAGCAACGGGAGGAGGAAAAAAACAAGCGTGAAACATACGAAAGAATTCGAACATCAAAAAGAGATAAGAACGGATTGTGGATGTTGCATTTGGCAGCCAAAAGAGATTAGGGCTGATAGTAGAGGAAAAAGGGTTATGGAGATGGGAAGAAGAAAGAAAAAGAAAGGATCTGAAATTGGGAGGAACGTGATTTTTGGGATTTCGCAGTATTAAGAATACTGCCATCGGATTTTTCCTTTTTTTCAAAGATCTGGACCGCTTATTTCTCAATAATCTTATATTATAGGGTTTTGTTAGGATACCCACTTACAAATCACCCGGTCTCTCGTAAATCAATGATTTTGTCAAAAGTTTGTAACAAGCTCAAGTTGAATGACATGTTGACAGTCAGAAACTCCAGCAAGGCCTCAATAAAGGGCATTTGTGAACATGCCAACAGGCTATCTTTGTCCAGATGAACATTCGGACTGCACTTCACATAAAAGTTTCTTCATGCAAAGTTCTCTTTGGAGTTATTAATTTCATGGACGGTTATGTGCTATCTTTGTCTTTTCTTTTGAACTTGAATGAAGAAAATCGTTTTGATTTTCTTAAGTTTCGCCCTACCTTTTTATTTGATGAAGGAAAGGTGAGCCTTTGGCTTTCTTTTGTTTAGTGGCTTTTAGATAACTTTTGCAAGTTCATAAATGTAAGCTGCGTGCGGCAATGCCACCGTGGTTGATATTTCATTATTACACTTTTCCACTTTCTTACAGCCTTCAGTTTGTTTGATAACCTTTTCCTTTTTTTTTTTTGGGGGGGGGGTGTAGGGTGATGGTGGTGTGGTTCTATTCATGATGGGGAAAAAAGAAAAACTCTTCCACTGCAAAAGAGAGCCCTGACTTCAAAGTCAATTCTATTTCTATTCAAACAAATATTTGACGTGAATTAAAAATGTTGTTCAAAGCTATAGAGCATGTCATTTATAAGGTTTTTTGTCCTTTACGAAGTTAAAAGATATTATCTTCTATTATAATATCGAAATATGCTGCACATCAATTTGGAATGGCTCATAATGACAATAATAAAAGATCACGAGGGGACTCTTGGGCAGAGGGAATATTATGCTTTTCCGCTTCCTCTGAGGTTTTGGCTTCTGACTCTACGAATATCCTTATCGCCTTAACTCAAAAAGGGTTTCTTTATTCTTTCTTCAAGTCTGGTTGTAGGGAGAGGGAGTAGATAATTTGGTGTGAAAGGCTAAACTTCATTATTTTTTTGCATTTCTGCTACCTTAACATCTTCACTCAAAGATAGCTGGATGTTTCATACTCCCTCTGTCCCAAAATGAGTGACACTTTTTGTTCTTGATCAAGAACAAAAAGTGTCTCTCACATTGGGAAGGAGGGAGCACGATTTTCTGTTAGGGAAGTTCAAATCTCTAGCACCCAGGCCATTAGTAGTAAATGCAAAGCATTAGGATTTACTACAGTAAGAGTCAATAATAAACTAAAAGAGAAATAGTCCTAATGCTTCTTCCAAGTCTAGCATATTATCAAGAAAATAAAATTGATCTTTCTTAGTTATTAGGAATACCGTATCTTCATTGCTGTGCTTGGGAAATCTGAGGACTCCTGCTGGGTTTGTACTATTGGATGCATGACAATCCTCCGCTCCTTGACAAAGTCGTACATCAAGCCATGAATCCTTGACCTTAAAGTGTAACAAGGAGAAAATTCTCTATCAAGATCATAGATGTACATTGAAAGAAAAAAGTAAGGTTTAGTAGGGAGGAAAAATGGAGGGTGGAAATGTGGGAAGAATACTGGAGAGGTGCATTAACTCTCCTTTGTTTGGTAAGAGGGAAAAATGAAAACACCTAACCCATTATAGAGCTTTTCCCCCTTAAATAGGGATGAAAAGTGAACACAATCTTGAAATAGTTTCAAAAGTCTATTCAACCCTTTCGGCCCATTTTCAAAAGGCATATGTAATTTTCATCCACTGTACTTAGGTTCGCCTTTAACCACTCTACTTTGTCTTTCATTTTTACCACTCTAATTAATTTTCTCTTTCTGCTTTCACCATAAATGCTCATATGTCGCTAAGTATGTGATGCCACCTGGCTGAATCAAGGTGAGACATCAACATTTAAGGTTTAAATAGAAACAGAAAATGAAGAAGAGCAGTAAAAATGAAAGAAACAAAGCATAGTGGCTTAAGTTGTATCTTAACCTTTAAGTATAAAAATGGATGAAAATGATGTTAGGCCTGTTCAAAACACAATCATAATACATTTTAAAGGATATAATGGTAATATATATACATATATATATAATACTAAAATCAAATTTCTCTCCCACCCTTGCTTTTGTATCAACAAGAGAAAATTAAAGCATCTTATTTTCCCCATCTGCAATCGAACAACAAGATGGAAAGACATTTTCCACCTCTAGGGGTAGAAAGTTGACCATTCTCATTTTCAATCCCTTAATTTATCCACTCTCATTTTCTATCCCTTAATTTATCCACCCCTCCCATCAAAAATACCAAATAAATGTTCTTTTTCATGAAGATGCTCATATAGTACCTGTTTAGGCATTAATGGATTGTCAAAGAAAGAATACTCCCTCAAACTGATTCCAGGCCCAAACTCCTCCGCAGGCATTTCTTTTAACATAACATTTACCTGCAGTGTGGCACATGCATTCAGGTATACACGCAATCATAAATTGTTGCTGAAGAAAAATGAATGTCCGTCGCCTTACAACCAAATAAAAAGAAAGTATTTAGTTGCATGACTCAATGAACACATTGCCATTAATAAATGCATAGACGAAAAAACAAATGCATAGACAAAAAATCAGAATTTTTTGAATCAGCACATGAAATATACATATGTAGTTTATTTAGCCTAGCCTTGCATCCGAATATAGGGATTAACTATTTTGAAGACCCTGCCTTCACATTGAAAGTGAGTCTGCCCACAAGTTATATGAGTTGAAACGTAAAATATGCAACCACTGTATGCTTCCTCCAATGGTACTATTCTCAACAACACTATCAATACGCCCGTTAGTGTTACTTTCTAGAAGCTGTAGCAAATACATTCTTCATTCAAAGAAAACAATTATATTAGGAGTGAGTTAACCAACTGCCTAAACTTTCAATAAGAGCAGCAGTACCTCAAATACATGATCCAGAGGACAGATGAATGGTTGCCTTGTCATAGAGCCTTGCAAAACCCCAGGATGTCCGAACCACAACCTATCCAACCTGCACCATAATGGAGGCATAACCTAAAATCACAAATAAAGAAAAAACATATCAAGATAATACAATACCCAATTGTGATCAATTGCAAAGCAAAATGTAAATTATCTGAAGGAATTGTTAGAAATCTTGTGTCAATGACCAACAAAAAAAAGTCTATCCGGAACAACACAAGAAAATAGTAGATTTCATCACTAAAATTGCTAATCAAGGGAAAGACCTTGTTGCAATCAACACGATTATGCTTCCCACAGGTTCAAAATTTGTTTATTGTAATACAAGTGTACATGCTATCAACAAGTACATTAAATCCCAGATAAAACCTCCACAGCCTCACTAATAGGCACTGGCGAAGCCACAGCCCTGCCAAAGGGGTCAGCTGACCCTTTTCACTTTTATCAAAATAAAATATTAGTATTGAGACTTTTTAAATAATTTTTAAAATTAGAGGTTTGTAAGGTATAACTGAAATTTTTTACACTATTTTCATGGGATAAAGAATCACTAAAAACTTTATTTCGACCCCTTAAAATAAATGGGCTTAAATAATAGCTATCCAAAGTTCATTGGTACAAAAATGTTTCACAAATATACTTCATTTATGTTGTTTCTTTAATCAATTGATTTGAAAACTGTTTTTCTTCTCATTGTTATCGTGGACTTACTTTTTGGTATTATAATACTCCTTCCACTCCAAGCAAAGAGCCGATGTTTTTTGTTTTACCATTTTAAATTTACTTTCACAAAAAAATTATGTAAACATACTCCTCTAAGAAATATAAAATCAATTCACGTACTTTAAGTATAGTTTAACTTTCAAAAAAGTAGGTTAAATTTATAAAAAGGCATGTGGGCTGTTTTATTGAAACGAAGGAAGATTTGTTTTATATTTTTGTCTTGTACCGTATATGAAATTGTATACGATTTACTTCTTTAATTCATGAACAAAAAATGATACTTCTTTCTTTAAAAGACTAAGTTATGAAAGATCAAAAGATTCATAAAAAATGTTTGGTGGATGACTCGTGAGTCGTGATTAGTTTTTGCCCAAAAGCAAATGAAATTCCTTCTCAAACCCTCTGTATCACATAAAATGAAATTTTTGGTCCAAATTTATGAGAAAGTTGTGAGCACGAATCGCTAAATGAGATTTATCCATTTAGCAGTAATAATTGTTGCTTACCAGTTATGAACTACATATACTATTACGTTTTTCTTTATTTTTTACGCCACAGTAACTTTTTATTATCTTATGGTACGCATTATTTCCTTATTACTTTTAGAAAAAAATGATGTGAAAATTAAAATTTTAAAATAATTAAGTACGTAACTGTGTTACCATAATCGAAAAATAAAAACTCAATGATGTTGACAAAAACATGATTGGCATTATTGATACAATAAGCAATACATGAGAGCAATTGCTATCAGATAAGCGAGATATACTTTTATGGATGTTAATCATAAGGAATGCATTGTATGGAATATCTTTGTTTTTCTTCTTACAGTCATAAACTTCAAATTTATTAATGTCTACTACATCTTGGTTTTTGGCTTTTCTTTGAACAAAAAATTATTAATATATATATATATATATATATATTTGTTTTTGCCTGAAATTGCCTATGTAGAAAAAATGGACCTCTTTATTTGAAAATCCTGGCTTCGCCCCTAGAACTAGGAAGAATTTTTTACGCTTGGTTTCTTACATCAACAGATTAAAGACCTTCCTGACTACTCTACAATCAAATATGATGCCAAAGGTAAGAAGGGCATCTCACCAGGGTACGATTCAATAACGAAGCGATAGCTAGTGCTGTCCTTATTTGTTTTATCTGCAAGTAACAAATTATAAGAAAAAGACAGGAAAATGGAAACAAAGTCGAAAAAAGATCAAACCAATCCCCATTGTAGCAACATACGAAAGAAAATGAAAAAATGACTTTCAGAATAAATCATTAAGAATATGTTCACAAATACATACTTGATAATTAACAAGAGAGAAGTGTGATTCAACAGTATGCTCCCCATCTAGTAACAAGCTCTTTGGTATAGAAGGCTTGAATGTCAAGAAACCTCCTGCATTACATACACAAGATTAAATTCAAACAGGGATTATATCACGAAGATGAAATTCCATGGGGGCAGTAGCCCACTGTAACAACGATAAGACCAATTATTACATGCAGCATATATATGCCACGAAAAGATGTATGCATTCACAAAACACCCATGGATGCAAAGTGTATCACAACTAAAAGTATGACAAATAGTACCTGGTGAATCGTAATATTCTGGTGGATCATAGAAAACCATGGCTTCACGTAATCGATGACGTTTTCCTTCAGTGCCTGCATATTGGAATGTAGTATGGACAGCATATGGTTCTAATCTTAATTGCTGATACATGGCCTGCATAAATAGACCAAAGTTTCAGAAATGCTTCACACACAGTTTGTTCTGCCAGTGTCCAGAGTCCGATAAAAAGGTTTGAAGTGCTCAAGAGTTGACTTTTCTTTTTGATAGAAAAAGAAGCATTATATTGAGATGAGAAAATGGACAGCAAGTAATATGGATGAGAAATCCATCAAACACAAAATGGAAAACAGAAAACAAAACTAAAATTAGTGAGGAAGTAGGTAATGGAATTAAAGCTCTAAGCGTCAACTCTTAGAAAAAGTAGAAACATCCGAGTGAGAATATGCAGAAACCACAAGATATCTTATGGGTGCTACCTGAACAAAATAAGTATGCCCACTACAAAAAATACTTGCAGGAAGCAGTCCAAGCTTGAGGTTTCCATCATAGGCAAAGACAAGTCCACTGTCATCATCAACAGATGGTCCCAGCTGCCTGTGTACAAGATCATTAAATCCATTTTGGTCCCATATCTTGTCATCAGCTAGAAGCAAATCTTTCCATTCTTTTGCCAATTTTTTTGCAGATTCAGTCGGCCTCCAGTGAAAAATACCTATATTATAGGCAGCTCCAACTGTCCAAGGTCACATTTTTTCATCAGTACAATATGACTTGAAACAAAAAATGATTTGTGAAAGAGCTGACCCATAACAACCCCAACTTGCTCAAGAAATGATTCAAAAAAGAATCGTGTCAACCAAACATGCCTTGATTTTGTAGTGTGTGTATATATATATATAATATTATATATATATTATGTAATATTATATATACTATGTAATATTATATATACTATGTAATATTATATATACTATGTAATATATCTAGTACGGGGTTCACTAACTTCCCCACTTCAAGGAGAGGTAAACTAGCTCCCAATTTCTTTTTTTGACATAAAGGCCCCTTTGTTTCAATAAATCTCCACTTAAAGCTGAGGGTGTAAAAGTGATATGCATGAGAGGTATCATAGTGGCAGACAACTGGATTCCATGTTAGCATTATCTCCAATTTGTCCTTAATCCATGGAGAACCGGTTGAACCTACATCTACCACTCAATTATAACGACCATTAAGCCTACATTTTCGCCGGTGAAATAGTTGCACACTGTAATTGTTGATGGTTCTTCTATTTTATATTTTCAATGAGAGGATGTTCGTTTTCAATTTCATGTCTCAGTTTGACAAATGTGAAATCAAAATTTTCATCCCGGTTACTGTATCTTCTTCTAACTGTCTAATCTTTTATTCACATGGGTTAACACATTGAATTGAAAGCATAACCCATAATATCAATTAATAGTAAAAAGTCTCGGTAAATTCTTGAGGTACTTTAGTCATTTGAGTTGAATCAAGGAGATAATTAGGTAAAAAGAATGAAAAAGAAAATTTTAGTGATAAAAACAAGCTCTGATATCAATTCTAAAAAAATTCATCATCTGATATAGGTAATGTGAACCAAAAGTCATCTCATTTTTGCTTGAATTAATCCAGCAGATAATTTCTAATCCCAAAAGAGCAATTATATTATCAGAGCAATGATGAAAATACTAAGAGCTTCGTGAATGGGATAATGAAGGATGAACATCTACACCGGCGATCATGGGTCACTGTGGCAAGGCTTTGAATGATTCTCATTATACGAGAATGGAGGTTAGCTGAGAAAAATAATTGTGGCATGTGGGGTCCACCAATAGTTAATGTTTAGAAATAGTGTAAGTTTACTTTTATGACCAAAAGTAAAGGAGTTAACTTAAGGCACCAAGGCTATTTTATGTCAATAGAAAATGGGAGCTTTTATCTTCCTCTTGAAGTGGGGAAGTTGGTAAAACCCTACATTTATCATCAAAATGATTAGGGTTCGACTGGGATCCTTTAAAGCTAAATCCTATAACATATCCAACAAAAGGGACGCGTCGGAAAGAATGTGAAGGACTAGGATGAAATAAAGCAAATGCACTAAACAACAAATGAAAGGGGTACATGAAGTACCCACTTTACACTTCGGTATTTGGTTCCACGTACTACCAATCATATCATCAATGCCAATTCAGGACCAGGAAAAGCATTAGCACCAAAAGTCCTAAATGAATTGCAAGAACCGCGGTTTTGAGGAACTAAGGGAACACCTGAAACAACAGCCATGTATAAAAAGGAAACTAAAGCTCTTACTGTTCTCCTGTACAATGTTACAGTTTGAGGTGAAGCCTGCACTAAAGAAGATGGAAACCAAGAAGGCTATAGTGCTAGATGGAATTCCTGTTGAGAGATGGAAGTACTTAGGAGATGTAGTGTGTCTTGGCTGGTCGATGTTAGCAGGTAAAACTGTTTAACGGGATCATTGTATCAAAGAAAATACATGATGAATGCACGAAACACATTATAGCGCCAAAATCTACTAAAATAAGGGAGACTTACAATTGTCCGGGGAGTGAAAGAAGAGCATTATGGTGCCAATCTACAAAATGAGGATTTAAAACAAAGTTGTACAAACTACGGAAATGCAAGCGTCCGAGGTTTATGTTTTTGAGAGATGGAAGTAACCACATTATTATGAGCAGATTAGCCTTGGCTTATCTAAAAGCTTCATGGAAATTCATAATGAGCAACATCTAAATTTTATTCTAGAAATAATTCAGTAAAAAGCTAATTTTACGTAGACATGTGTTCATTTCATTCAAGCTCCCGTTGATTTCTGTAAGTTTGTAGTTTATCTACCTTCAATATCACACTGTTCAATATCTGGTATGTTTCTACGATATGCATTTCTTCTGATACATACATACATACATACATACACACACACACACATATTGTGAAATCTAATAAAAAATTAATAACAATGAGATACAGGGTTCGGTCAAAGTTTTACATTATATTGGATTGTTAGTCATAAGAACAATAAAAATCAAAGAATATCTGGCACACCAATTATCTTCTTTAATATTAATATTTTACACCTATTTCACTTTCTAAACTCGTTGATTTACATTCAATTTTTTTACATCCATTATTATCATTGCACGTGATAAAACAACCATTCAACATGTACTTGAGCTGAGCTCTACTAGCAAATTGTTTGACAACTTCAACCCAAGCCCTACCGGAGGCAATCTAATTTTTTACGAGCATAGTTTCGCACTAAAGCACTTTAGCAGAGCATCAGCCTAAGGTCATTTCCATTACTTGCAACCCTTATTTACCCTATTATTACATACGTAATCTTATCTTTCAAACTACTTAACACAATTCCAAGTATATAAGTTTTTGTGCGCATATAAACTGTACGACATCTACAGACTAATGTACACGTCTCAAAAGAGCATTGAATAGACTCTTTTGGGGATCAGAAACTGCAAGAGCATGAAACATGGAAGACTATCTTAATCAAAAACTACCCTCCTCTTCCAATCAATAAAGAGACAACAAAGAGAAAGAAGCATTGGAAACTCCTTTTCTAAATAAATGCTCACCTTGTGTCCAGATGTCCAACCGGTCATCAGCAACTGTTGGTACAACTGAATCAGTTGATGTTAAGACATCCGCTTCAGGATAACGGGCAAGATATGGAAGTGGATTCTGTTCAAGGAATAGAGGAGATGGTAGAATCTAGAAAGCATATGTGAAGCAACCAGAAAACAAAAGAGGAAAAAGAGAATAGATGCTAATACTTGGAACAACACTAAAAACAACATTCATTTCTGACATTTATGATTTACACCTTAATAAAAGAAAATGTTCAAAATTCAAATAAAAAAATCCTTGTTATTAATTGGAAGAAATTAAGAAAAGTTGCAGAAATAAGTTGCAGTGAGTTTAAACAGCTAATTGAAAGCGATCTTGTGTGCAATGGCATCAGTAAACGATGTTTTTAGCTGCTAAACATAGTAAATGCTCACATAAGCATATATGCTGCATGTCGTTATGAATTCATCTTTAACTATTATATCTATTTATACGTAATTATACTGGTCCTGTCAGTGTCTTTTTAGCATATTGCCAAAATATTAATATGAATCCTACATATCATGCCGATTCCATTGGATTCTACCCCCAAACGATCCAGACCACTGGAGAATAGTAAAATGCCCCAAAATCAACCATATGGTTTATGAATTGATACCACATCAGTGAATCAGATCGATTTGCAATATGAATATGATTCAAGAACTTCAGATCCGGTTAAGGTTCCCGTCGGCCAAATGCTAAAATTAACTCTTTGGCCTTTTCGATATTCCAGTATATATTCAGTCACTCAAGCTTTATAAACCCCCACTATATTACAGCCCCCTTACCCTCTCCCCCCCTCCTCTCTCTCCATCTCATCAATTTTTTAATTAGTTCATGCATCCGCCATCCGTAGAGCTTTACCTCTCCTAAGTAAACAGATCTTCACTGCTCTGTAAGTTTTTTATGTACTGGTACTTGCTTTTAGAAGGTGTTCTGAAAGAGAATCATTGAAAGGGTGGATTAGTAGAAGGTACTCTATTTACTTTCTTCAATGCCTATTTCAAGTTAATACTTTTTTATAGGACCTATTTTAAGTTAATACTTAATAATCAATAGCAGTTACTAGTACTAGTCAGTACTAACTATTAATACATTACCATGAAGAGAACATGATCACATAACTAACATCAACTGCACATCAAAATCAAGTCACAACACAGATTTTATTCCAACATATTGATAAGGCAACTAGTTTTACAAAATTTACGCCTTTTGTCTCACATGTATTGGCAACTAGGCAAGAACTCATGGTTTAGGGATTCTTAAAACTGCATCAATTTCCGAAGTTATTTCCACCTGTACTCTACTAAAAAGTTAACCCAACATTTATTTGATACTGGTTTGCCTTGTAAATACATTTAACTAATTTGGGGTCTAATGATAAAAAAGGTATTGTAATTTGAAGTCGCCAAAATCTTTGAGCAG
>JAOTQG010037855.1:0-14863 GCA_025631175.1 Iris virginica
ACTTGGTCTTCGAAAGGGGCCCGAGTTTGGGGCGTGACAAATATAGTTTGACTAATTGAAACTTTAAGTAGATAAAGTATGTTTTTTTCTTTTCATTTGATTCTTGGATCGAAAATTGCATTGTACCTCCCCCCGCCTCAAAATACCCTCTTGTCCAACAATTTTCTTTGGCTCACCGCCTTCCCCACATTGTTTTTCCCATTGTCAGTTAACCATTTTCTTATTCTTAGAGGATACACAACTTTTATTGATTTAGGTACTTATTGTAATTTTCATTTCTTAAAAATACTTCTAGTAATTTTGTACTACATATTAGGACATTGAAAATAAAAAACAATCCAAAAGATTGCTTTAAAACTTTGTAATTTATTTCTTTCTCAATAACTCTATGGGAATTTAATTTACTCCTAAAATGTTCGTAGTTCTAAAGCTCCATCTTATTATTCCTATTTTCTACTCCTAGTTTATTAAAATACTAAGACCTTCAAAATCCATATCCTAAACGTCTTTATTTTTGTTGCTTCCTGTACTTCTCTCCAATTAGAAGTTTCCACGACCATGCTCTAAAATATGGATTACCAAAAAGAAAAATAAATGAAATGTATATAATTCTAGGAATATATAAAGTAAGGGAGAAAATGTAGGGACCACAAGTAAAATCTTTAGAGTAGTAATAATAGTTAATGACTAAAGTTAGGAATTTTAAGAGTAAAAAGTGTGTGAGAACAAGGCTAATTGGATACTATCAAAGGGTCTAAATTAAAAACATTAAGTTGAAGGGCATTATTGGAATACAAAAGGTGTCAAAACACTTAAGGCGATCCATGCTTTTATATATGTTATGATTATGATTATGTTATATGTATATATATTATGGTGTAAGTTTATCAATTTTGCTGGTGCTTACATGGATACCTTGGCTTGGATTGGAAACCTAACCTATCATGATATGATATCACTATTTGTTTTTCTCTCTCATCCGGTCCCATTAATTTCTCTCTCTCTCTCTCTCTTACTTTTTCATTTTAATCATTATATCATCTCAACATATATCAAGTTCCCAGTCGGATCCTTCCTCATTTACATCTGTCTACCATAGGCTCTAGTTAGAATTTATAAAGTTGCTGGTGTACGCCAAAGCCTGATCATTTTACTTTGACTAAGAAGTTAATGTGCACTGTGCTATCTTCACAATCTCTCTTTCTCCCTCTATCTGCAGAAATTGGATCCACAAAATTTTTGAGGCTCAACGACTCAAAAGTCCTAGCTTGGATGTACTGTAAGGTTGGTGTTAATCTCTTCATTTCTAATATGCTTGAGGTTGACTTATGGCATAGAGGTGCTGATCACATTTAGAGTGTTGGTGATGGATCTTAATTTGTGCAATAACTTATTAAGAATACACCCTGCACATAGAAGCTATATTGTATGCACTGTACAATTTCTCTGTACCCCTTCTATGGGTGACCCACAAAAGTACCAGAATGTGCCATGTGCTACACTGAAATTTTGGTAGAAAAAGGTTTGTAGTTAGCTGCAGTCCACATATTATATATAATAGATGAAGGATTGTGTCTTATGTGATGACCCGACATTAGACCGCTTTGAATTGCGGAAAAAGATTCATGTAGCCAACTCCAAGTGATTGGGAATAAGGCTGAGTTGAGTTGAGTTGAATTGGCATAGACCAATTTGGAAAATTTTGATAGTCCAGGTCTCAATACTCCATCTTTGCACTCCCTAACTTCATTTTTTGCTCAGGTTTGGGGAGATTAGTACTAATTGATATCCATTTTCACAACCAATCACTTGTAGCTCATTGCAAAACCCTTGGACGAATTATAATGGTCTGAGTTCGATTCTCATGAATTGTGCATTTTAACGTTTGTTGTTCATTCATTTTGTTTCTAATTGTAGCATTGCTCGTTTAATTGACAAAGTCACAGCTTAAGACACCAAAGGCTCACTTCTTTTAGAATTTTCTTAAGTCTATTTTCTGGATTTCGTCATTTCAAGCTTAATTGACAGAGTCATAGTCGAAGAGACTAAATGCTCAATTTTCTTAAAATATTGTTCATCTCATTGTTGGATCTTAATTGTAACACTGATAGGTCGTATTTGAAGAGCTAAAGAACTATTGATTTCTAATTATTTTTTTCTCAGCGACTATTTTATTTATTAATATTATGAAAGACCCAAGAAATGAAGATTGTTGATCGTGCTCATGAAAATATTGGTAGTTGAAAGCCCCCATTTGAAAATGTGAGCTTAAGGGTTTGGGCAGGTTCTGTGCCTTTCGCAGTCCAGTCACTACCACTTCTCTTGTTACAGATCAGCCCTCTTCCTATTTTTCCACTGATTGTCCTAAACTTCATAGTTTTGCATTTACGTCAACATCCTGACTTTTTGTTGACTATAATTGACTTCCCTTAACTTCATTTGGCTTATTTCTTTCCAAATCACCTTGAAATTTGTGCGTTCCTTAATATCTTACTCTGCTAGACTTTTGCATTTATTTTGATCCTAAAACATGATGATGCTAATGGAATCAGTTCATTTCTTCCTTTTTTGTCTTCATTTCTCTCAAAATGATTTGCATTTGCTAAGAGATCACATTTTGACCAAAAATACACGGATAAATATTTAAAACACATTTGCTTTATTAGAATCAAATATTCAAAATACATAGAAAGTTAATTGACTAATTGGTAAAAGATGAAGATTATGTACTCATAACAGCCACACGTTTGTGGATAACATCTACCCAGCTTAAAGAACCAATTGGAATCCAACTTCTATTGCAGAGGTAGTGTAGCAACTGGATAAAGAGGAAAGACTAAAATAAATTAAAAATATGTGCGAAAATGAGTAACGGTCCCAAGAAGGTGCTATTGATCGCAAATATGGACAGCAAGGTCCTAAGAAATTTGAAGATGTTTGCGTAGATTGAACTTATGTTTTTGAACAACCGTTGAGCCTGTGTCCTAGGTTCCTTCTTTTTATCTCACCAGCTTGACCAAAAATTCCTTTCTGTCTTAACTGCGCATTTTGAAAATTGATCCAACGCTCAGAAAATAGTGTGGCAAGTATTGCATTGAATCTTTTTCCCAGGGTTGTGCTTCTGGCGGTGACGCTTAACCGTTAGTTTGATTCATGGCTTTTCATTCACCACCACTTCGAAACACAAAGTTGAGTGTATTAATGTCGGATGATTTGGTACAGAATGCCAACACTAGAGGAATGAAATTGGATTTGACTTACACTTGGTTATTCTGAATTGCTAATTAGGGATGATCTGGGTGTAATACTTTTATAAGGGGATGTTGGGACTTAAACCCACATCGGGTATTCACTAGCCTTGCAAGAAATTAACAAAGATCATGGGCTACTCTCTCATAGCCAATTGGTTTTGCGATAGAACCCTGGACTTAACATGTAAACCCACATCGGGTAATAACTAAGGGATTATTAATAATTAGAAACCAGGTAGAATGATTGAACAATATTTTTGACTTCGACCCTTTGCGGCGTTCTGTCCCTGATGCGTGGTTGATCCCTTCACAGGATGTCTTCTTTCACTTGTCTCTTTTTCTTCCTTCCCCTTTCTCCGTTAGCTCATATTACTAGTATTTGTTTTTTCTCCTAATTCATTAGCTCTTCTCTGATAATAATCATACTCTTCCTATTTTTTGTTCTGTTATAGTGTGCTTTTGCACATTTCATTTCCTTAGGAAAGGACAATTGTGCATGTTGCTGCATATGTGTATTCGTATGTGTATTCATATGTAGGCATATGTATTTACCTGTTCATTTTCGGAAAAATCGTTTTTTTTTTGTTTGAACGGTCACTGCTTACAGTCTATTGACGTTTTCTATCCTACTATGCGAGTTCCTGCTATGTATTGATTTAATAGTAATAATGCTCATTGATGCCAGAGTGTCTCATAGTTTAGCCTCTTTACATTTGTTAGGTACACCGATTAAAGCAGACCTTATCCACGCTGGATAAAAACTATGCTTCCCGAGATGAGAAGGATACAAGTATGTTTCTATGGATTAGTTGATATATTTTACTCTCGTCAGTTAAATGAAAAACCAGTTAGTTTGTGGTAATGTTTTTATCTATTTCTTTCATGTGGTTAATCTCTAAATAATGAATGCTTTAGTTATACATGCTCAATGTATCTGATGGAAGATAGATTATCCCTTTATTGAGTGACGCAATATTCCTTGTCAAACATTTTAAGTGTGGATCTCATAGAACTATACATTTATGTTTCTATGGATGAGTTGATATAATGTACTCTTTAAAGTTGAATGAAAATCAGTTAGTTTGTAATACTCTTATTCCTTTCGTGTGGAAATCTATGAATAAGTGCTTTAATAATACTAGTGCTCAATGGATCTAAAAGATGGCCCTTTACTAAGTGACTATATAATTCTCGTCAAACAACTGTTTGATTATTGAGTGCGGATCACATAGGCCGTCCTGCATCAGTACCGTTATTTATCTTGCAAAACCTGCTAGCATATTCCCATTTATAGATAAATTAAACCTAATGTATCAATTGAGTGATAATCCCTTCTACAAGTGTGATCAAAGCTCAGCAGATATTTTATCGTTTGTGATGGTTAATAAATGTTGATATCTTGAGTTGAAAACTTAAATGAGTTGGTTGCAAGAGCATACATGCAAATGCACAGTGGTAACTAGAGGAATTTGTCTTTGAATAAAAGCCGGGGTGGGGATGAGAGTCGCTCAGTAGTGTAGTTCAACTGCCTTGAACCTGTTATTTGTGACTATTTAAGCTCCTCTGCTTATTATATGGTATGACACATTTGTAACCTCTATCAAAGTTTTACACCCAATTTTATCACAGCATGCACATATTTATCCATGACAAGGGTTAGGACTAAGCGTTAAATATAGTAAATAAATGACTTGAGCGGAAATAATCTTTAAACAGACTTTTCATGTTTTCAATATTTATACTGGATTCCCTTATTTTAGTGGACTGCTGTTTGGTTTTACTTTGCTTACATATAAAGGCTTGCCTGAAGAAAGGGAAATAATTGAAAAAAGGTTTTGTATATTTTAATAGAGATGATTTCCCTGTGTTTTCTCCATCCTCTCGGTGCAATCTGATCTTTTCCTATTACCTTCCCACTCCTCTTGCTGTATTCATGGTTTAATTGACATAGTTCATTATTTAATGGACAAGCACGCATGCATGCACACACACTTTTATTTAATTGCTTTTAGTTGATTGTCACAAGTAACTCCGTTCCATCGTTAAATGCTTCGGGACCTTTCTTAATCCGTTAAATCAACGGTGCAGTGGTAGATGCTCTCTCGGTAATGGGTGAATACATGAAAGACGAACCCTGGTTGAAGCTCCTTGCTGGAAAACTTCGGTATTGTCTGCACTCTGAAATTCTCCTTTAAAATGTTGGTTAATGCTGTTAATATTGTATAAAAGATGCAAGGCTGCCATCTAAAGATAATATATTATTGTCTTGCAAATTTGGAAACCAAGTCTGTCATAAACTTGTGTTCCACATGGTGTTTCTCCAGAGAAGTTAACACAGTTCAAATGACAAATTGCAGGATAAATTTACAAGAAGCAGTTCCAGCACCAGATACTGAAACCCTCACTGCAGCTTTGGAAAGTAGTCTTGCGTCTTTTACTCCAACAGAGGTATTGAAAAGCTATAGTATGTTTTATCCAATGAATAAATGTCTGCACAGTTTAAATCTCCCAGTGGGAAACAGTGCACTCTTTCCCCCCTTTTCCTTCTCTGCAGCTACCTCAGTAAATTCCTACGCGCGTAATGGAATAAATTTGTTTCTATTTCATTCATTGCACAATCCTTTGATCCAATTCGAATAGTTGCACTTAGGGTTCCATGAATGCCATTGATACTTTTGATTATAACACCGCCTCCTTAGAGATCCTCATATGCACATATAAGTAGTGATGGCAATTTTGCACCGAACTGTTCCGAACTGAAGTTGATGGGGGAAAACCTGTTTGACAGGATATGGGGTGGAGGTTGGAGAATCCCAGAATTCAGATCATGGGAAATGGAGGGTGTTTGATATTTGTATCCCCCGCGCCATTCTCGCCCCATTCCCCGCTCCAATATACTAGTAATACTGTTTACCTCTTAATTACTTCTATTTATATATTGATTAAATCTTGAATAATGTATTGTTGAACAATAGCATAGAATACTTTGCTAGTTACCAATGACCACTTCGTCTAGCGGCATCTCCTTCTCTTTTCTAACGGGAGGTTAGGGATTCAAGTCTCGTCATAGACAATATCGAGGAGAAACTATAGCTTTTAAAAGCTATCTGCTGTCTTTAAACCCTCGTTTTTACACTTGTAAGGCCTACTTAAGAAATAGTAAAGGTTCGGATAAGGTCAATGTCCCTCCAACCTTTAAAATAAAACAAAACATTAACTCTTTACTAGTTCACGTAGAAAGTACTTAGCAAACACGACTAACGTGTCAAACTAATAAGATATTTAGGCAAATCAGTGAACACTAACTTTCAAAATTATGATATGAATCAAATAATTGCTTAGTATAGTCCTAATCCATAAATTATGAAGTAATTGTCTAATCTTTATGCTAGCTTGTTTTGGTTTAGGTCTCTTTTTATAGATGATCAAAACCAAAAAAAAAATACTTGTATAGTAAAAATAATACCCATTTTGTCCTAAAATTATATCTACTTTCCTTAATGAAATTCAAAATAATTCATTGGAGTCCAAAAAAAAAAATCATTCTTAAACTCTATTTAATCTATATTTATTATGTTTATATTCGAATATTTCAATCACTTTAAGAATATTAAGTAAATGATCTAGAATAACTTTTATAAGTCCACAAAAAGAAGTAAATTTTCATCAATATCTGATAACAAATTAATCAATTTGATCATAAATACCAAAAATGGAAATTCATTTTGGACGAAGTAAAACAAAACCCTGCAGGGATTCCCCGTATACCTGGGGGAAATGGATATGTGGTTACAAAGTGATTTCCATTGGAGTATGGGGAATATGGGGAATGAAAATCAATTTGGGTATGGGGATGATATATGGTAATATGACACATCCGCTCTTGCTACTGCCCCGTTGCGATCCCTATATTGAAGTTATGATCTTTCTTTTCTCCCAAGAAACCTATTGTGATAATATCTAGGAAAATTTTTCTAGCACAAACTGCACTTCCAACTGCTCTCTGCATTATAAGGGTATGCTATAGATACTTGTTCTTTGTTTGTGATTCTAAAAGTACCTCGGACAGTATAGTCATATTGTATATTTTCTTATGACTTTGGTGGAAGGTTAGTCCTGATCCTTGATTTATAAATTCTTAAATTCTCCTAAATTATTTGAAACTTTCTAGAAACTTCAGATTATATCCTTAAAGTTGCCTCTTTTTTTTATCTTAGTTAGTCGGAAATTTATTCTCCCTCCGCTCAAGGCAAACAGTCATGTATTCCTTTTTTGGATGTTCCCTAATTAAGACTCCGCTTTCCACATTTAAGACATTAAATTTCAGAATTTCTATACCCTTCCTATGATTTTAACCATCAGCCAGTCGGAATCAAGTTTTGACTGGAAGTAGCATACAGCCTCCGGTCCCTGACGGCAATTACCTCCAATGACCAGACCAACAGTACTCTCTCCGGAAAATTATAAATTTTGCGCTAAGAAGTAACCACAATAAGAAAAATGTTTTGCCATATTCAACTTGTCTATTCCCTCCATTCCACTCAAAGAGGAATGTTCAATGTAAATAGTTTTGTGTTTAAAATTAAGCGAGTAAATTAGAAGTTCGTTAAATATGCCCTTGTTATTGAAACATATATTATGAAAATTATTTTAGCTGCTAAAGTTAGCAGTGTTTGTCAAAAACTGTTTTGCCTTTTGAAGTTTGATTCATATGTGGATTATTTAAGTGGAATGGAGGAAGTATTCATATGAGGGGCTAAGTTTGTCTTCTATGAAAATTATAGCTTAATGTTAAATGACTCTTCAACAGAACATCCTTGGTAACTCTCCTTTTGTGGAACTGAATGAGTATTTGGTTAGTCCATTCATTCACATAAACTCGTGATTGTGGGATAAAAATTGATTGTAACTCCACGAATTCTGAAATTAAACACTTGCCATTGGTTAAGGCAACTAATCTTGAAGAACCAAATATACTGTATACTATGTAATATTCATCACTATATGAGCATCAGCTTTTGTGACCCTAATATTTTCTAACTTCTCTAATGAAGCAATAATATAGTTTAGGCTGCCAGAAGATTTTTGCTTAATCATGCATGTTTCTGTCTGTCTTTCCCATGAAGGGTAGGGGAAATTCTGAGCAGCATGATTGGTTCTCTTCATGGCACAATGTGGTATGGGTACGCCTTGTGGGAAACCACAAAAGACCATCTTCCTGTATCATATTGTCACCAGAAAGTTGCTCCCTGACTTGTTGCAAGGGCATTTGTATCCTATAGTTTATTGTGAGTTTACTAGTGGTAATTATCATCTTCATTCTGCAGGAGAAGCACGGAACTGACAAGAAGGATACTCGAAATGGAAGGCAAAACAAAAAGGCAAAGCCAGAGACAAATTCACAAAGTATCAAAGACATGTTTAGCAGGGTGACAAGAAGTAGAAGATGATCTTTTTTTATAAAAAAATAACTGATTTGTTGTAGCTCGTTACCTCAATTTCCTTTTCAGGTGATGCATCATCTGTGTTGTAATTCTCTCTCTCACCCTAAGTTTTCTGACATAACTCGGCATCGATTTTTACCGGTGCTTCGTGTTAAAATTGGTGTAATGATCGATATTTGAGGACTTTTTCTTGTAAAAATCGGCACGGAGTTTCAGTTTTATGTGCATGATTCTTGTATCCTCCTGGCAATCTTTTGGTGCAGCCATGGTACACTCAACTCATCATGTATTTAACCAATTCTTATAAGCAGAAATCCTATTACTTTTTTCATACTGGTGGTAGTGGTTTTCTTGTACTATGAGCTGATGCACAGGGACCTGTGCTTGAGCAATGTAGACTTCCATCCTTTTTGATAATGGAGCATTCTGAGGGGGAGAGAGAGAGAGAGAGAGAGAGAGATGATTTTAGAAAGTGAATTTGGAAAAGTGGGCTTCGATCAGTGAATATACTAAAAAATTGTGGGATTTTTTTTATGTTTAAAAATATTTTATCGTGAAACAAAAGCTATTTACAACAAAGTTCGCCAAGACGCATTTTGAATAAGTGATGATGTAAAAACATGGGCCAAATCGTGAAATTCTGGCAGTTTTATATTTTATGAAATCTTTGGACACGCTTTAACTATGTAATTAAATAATTTATCGTCTTTGGAGGAGAATCGTCTATAAAAAATAAAAATTATGGTGTTAACTATTTAAGTGATTTAACTACAGAATTTAATTTGTAGTTAAAAGGTAACAATTAGCTAAAAAAAAATCCGTTGACAAAATATATCGAATTAAATATATTATCTTCTTGTAGTGCCTCTTCCGTAAGAACTGTGCGGGAGAAATTGTTTTTTGACAAAAATATATACCGCTAAATTGGAAAGAGCATCTTCAACCACCGCGTTACTACTTTATTATTGGGTTTCTCTTTGCTGTTTTATCATTTTGAAAACTTAACTTTAATTTTTTTTTCTTGCATTTTAGGGGATGAGTCATATTAACCTATTACATAATGGGAGGAGGTTCTTCCAATACTATCTTACTAATGATTTGGAGCACTTTACACGGTGTTCATCTGACCGCTGCTGTAAATTTGGTGTCATCAAAATTATTTTTGTCAATCTGTCCGCTGTCATATTGATTAAAAGATGTTTCATTAATCTAGATTCAACTTTTGATTTGTAAAGTAATGCACTGGATTAAAAATAAGGAAGGTTTAAAAATTGACTGCAATGTATAAAATTTAAATATCAAAATATTTCTTCCTACACGTTTAGAGACATTTGAGAAAAAAAAAAATGGGAGTATAATAATAGTTTATGGTAGGACTTCAGTGGGTTAGATATGGCGTGGTAAATTACGATAACAACTAAATTAAACAATATAGTCGAAAACTTCCTAGGTATATACTATTTTTAAGTGGATTAAAAATAGAATAAGGAGTGATATATTTGCATTTCACTTTTTTCTCATTTTATGTAATAAGGTTAATAATTCAAATCAATATATTTTACATTTATTTATTCTGTGATAAATATAAAATAACCTTTTATAAAATAGGAGAGGGGACACTTCACGAGTTTCAATGTATGTCAATCGTATAAGCGAGATTAACGTGATTCTACATCTATGAAGTGATCTTTTGAATATAAAAAAGAATAAATGTACGAGGATAACATGATTCTACATTCATGAAATGATCTTTTGAATATCAAAAAGAATAAATGTACATCGAGCCTCCGATTAGACTAAAAAGAAATTGGGGGACTCTTTGACACAAAGTCAAAACCCTAGGGGAGGTTAATGGTGTCCTCAATTTTTCACTTTTTCTTTTTCTTTTTGATCATCAACAGTCTCAACTCAGCTACGAGGTGCCATTCGTATTAAAAACGAGAGGGCTTTAAAAGGACTCCCTGTAAATCTCTCCCTCTGGGCTCACCTCACGCTGCGAAAAGAGGGAACATTCAAGTCAAAATTTAACCCTAGAAAGTGTTCATCATAAGCAGACGATCACACAATCATTAGCCTAATACAGCTACAAAAGGTTAGATGTTATATTCACTGCTGTAATTTGTACGGAACAAAAGGATTTTTGTGCGTATTTTTGAAATTCAATCCCTAAATGTCGTTGATTCCACGATTCATTTGAGGACAGAGGTGAAATTTGAGGCAATAATTTGGAGTTTATATGCTTGCAGGTTTGGTTGTTACGGAGTGAGAATTGATAGATAAATATGAGACCAATTACACGTGGGAAGAACAAGAGGCAAAGACCGGACGAAAATGCTGAGGCCGCTACTGAGCTGTACAGGTACATTCTTGTCAATTGCAGTTGAAGGAAGTCAGAATTATGATTTCTTGACAAATTTGTAATTCGCTCCTTTGACTGAGCTAAATTGTAATTCTGTTTATGTTAAGATTTAGTTTGAGGTTTCAAATGGATTAGGAAGAGTGAATTCAAAAAAACAATTAGACTTTGGAACAGGCATGGGATTGCTTTTCGTCTCTGCTACAAATGATGCAGTATGGAAAAGGGTGAGGAAAAGTAGAAACAACACAAGCTTCTTAATGTGTTTGGATTCAAGGCACATCCTGTTCAAGACCCGGACTAGTCTGTTGTGTTAGTTTTGGTAGCTTGTAGGAGTCGGGGTATTATAGTAATTTCCATATTCTGGGAGTGTGGTGGGTAACGGTAACATTTACTTTTAAATAGAACTCATAGATTATAAGTAGAGAAACAGATGCTTATGTTTATATATACATGTAAGTTACATTCACTCCCTCCATCCCCAGAAGAGTCCTACATTTTAGTTAGTTTCAAGAAAGTTTCCCATAGCCAAAACTCAAGCTATGAATTGCCACTATTTTTCAAATTATTTCCTCTTGGAAACATGATCGTTCTGGTATCTGTCCTACAAGGAAAGATTTAATTAGTTTAATCTGAAGAAAATATATAAATGTAAATGTATGATTTTAAGAAGTTTTGACATTTCAAGAACTAGAGGTCAATTTCATGGGACTGAGGACTGAGGATTGAGTAAGCATGTGTATATGTGTGTGTGTGTGGACGCGTGTGTGCATGTATGTAAATTGTTTTAGAAACTATAGTAACTTTCTCATTTTGCTTTCCGGAAGCAAAACTAAATTCTCATTCTCTTAGATGTAAGCTCATATCGAATTGAAAACTTATTTTGACTTTTGGAGATAACGATTCATAATAAATGCCAGTTGAGATCTAATCTATTTGGTAACCACGAATATCTAATTTATTCTGGCATCACATTGTGTAGGAAAATCCATTTGACCAGTAATGTTGATGAGGATGATGTGAACTATCTTTACATGAACGTGAAGCCTGTTTGTCAAGGTTGTCGGGTGAATACCAAAGACAACCCCAACTGCTTTTGTGGGTTGATTCCGTCTCAGAGTGGAAGTCGAAAAGCTGGGTTATGGCAGAAGACTTCAGATATTGTCCATTCATTCGGTCCTGACCCATCCAAGGATCTCCGAGATCCCCTCGATGGGCGGCCCGCTGGCCTCACAAATCTCGGTGCAACGTGTTATGCAAATAGCATTCTCCAGTTCCTTTACATGAATAAATCATTCAGGGAAGGAGTTTTCTCTGCTGAACCACAAGTCCTTGAAGAACAGCCTGTCCTTAGGCAACTTGCTCGACTATTTGCACAGCTGCATGCTAGTAAAATATCTTTTGTCGATTCAGCTCCTTTTATTGAAACATTGGAGTTGGACAATGGTATTCAGCAAGACATTCACGAGTTCCTCACCTTGCTTTTCTCCTTGCTTGAGCAATGTTTGAGCTGCTCTAAAATTTCGAAGGCAAGAACAGTCGTCCAGGATCTTTTTCGCGGAGGTGTATCTCATGTGACAACGTAAGTTTTGACTCATCATCTCTTAGCAGATTTTGGAAGTTTTTCAATTGTTTCTCGAGCAGATACTTTCTTGCTAACTGATTTAGTTGTTTATTCTTATTGCTGTACTTGGTTATTTTTTTCCTCAACTTAGGCCTGCCTTACATTGCGTATTTACTGAAACGGAGGTAGCATTTTGGGTTGAAAGCGTGTGATGGTGAGTTTTAAAATGCAGTGGTTTAGAAACACCCCCCCCCCCAAATGCTCCGTTTTAAAACGCTACAAATTGTAGCATAACTAATGGTTTTGAAACTCACCCTCAAAATGCTCCGTTGTATACCCCTTTACATACTTTTTTCTTTTCTATTATTTCTTTTAAATTATTTGAAAATTTTGAAAGGGTTTAAGATTTGGTTTTGATACAATATTATTATTTTTATTACTATTTAAAATAAATCAATTCTCATTGTATCATAAATTGTAGAGAATGCAAACTCCGTCAATAAATTGTTTCCCCCCCAATTGAGAAAACTGTGTTTCTAAACTATTTTTAAGAGTACGCGTTTTCAAAACTGTGTTAAACACATTGTAAATGATGAAGCCTTAGATTATTTCAAGGATTCAATTATGTTTTGGTCCTTGAATTTCACGAATATATTCACTTGGTCGCTGAATTTTCCCCTCTAAATGTTTGGTCGTTAGGCGTCACTTTCTCTATTATGTTAGTTCTTCTGACCGTTACCATTGATATTTTCTGTCTATTGTAATGTTATCATATTACAACCCCATGGTGTAGTTAGTCTAGGTTTGCTACATTATGGAGGACGCAAATGTAGTTTTTCTAAACTAATTTCTCCTCTGATTGGGAATTACACCAAACAACATTTTTCCAGGAAAGAAATGGACTATCATAATGAGTGTCACTTTTTTGTCCCAAAATGAGTAACTTTTCCAAATATCACCCATTTAAATATAGTTTGGTTCTATATAACATTTGGAAACTAAACTATAAATATTACAATTTTTGTGTTCGATAATTTTTGAAAACACTGCTAAAACCTAATCAAATATCCATCTGGAAATCAATCAAGTTGACCCGAAATTCAATCATTTTGGGACGGAGGGAGTATTGTTATATATATAACATTTGGAAACTAAACTATAAATATTACAATTTTTGTGTTCGATAATTTTTGAAAACACTGCTAAAACCTAATCAAATATCCATCTGGAAATCAATCAAGTTGACCCGAAATTCAATCATTTTGGGACGGAGGGAGTATTGTTATATGATACTCACTCCCACAAAATCTTTGACCCCTCTCATCAACAAATTTCACCAATCTGAACTTGGTGTAAGATTCAGCAAATCCAGTGTATATCAAATGTTTCAAGCAACATCAAATTTTACATGTTAGAAACTTATTAATTTGTCCATTAATTAAATTGAAAAATAAATGCCTCGTGGTAGGGGAATAATTACCAAGCATGATTTTGCCTCCTCCCTAACCTTCTCCTTCATACATTTTTGTCCCCAGTTCACTACCCTCCCTATCGACACTCACTACCAATATAGAGGAAAAAAAGGAGAAGAGAAGTTACTGTTACGGCACTGCAATGCTGACCACCGATGACGGAATTGGCCATCCACGTTTAAGAACGGATGTAAGCCAAGATTGTGATTCAAACTCGGGGTTCCAGCCCCTTCTCTACCCCCTCATGCTCCTCTCTGCTAATCAACATTGGTGAAGCAATCAGCAAGGAGGACAAGGGAGTTCGACGACGGTGAGGGATTCCGGTGTAGTAACCCGTGCTAGAAGGATGAAAAATGGAGAGGAGGAGCAGGTGGCGTAAATGGAGGAGGGAGACTGAGATGGGTTAGGTTAGTTCGTCTTTAGCATTAATCATAGATGAGTTTTAAGGACCCAACTGCCTTTCACTTAACAGCGAAAGTGAAGCCTAATGACCAAACATTTAGAGAAAAAAAAAATTAGTGACCAAAGGCATATAAGTGTGAAAATTCATGAACCAACTAATTATTT
Source organism: Iris virginica (assembly GCA_025631175.1). Classification (NCBI taxonomy): domain Eukaryota; kingdom Viridiplantae; phylum Streptophyta; class Magnoliopsida; order Asparagales; family Iridaceae; genus Iris; species Iris virginica. The sequence goes on from JAOTQG010037855.1 coordinate 14,655, forward strand.
AATCCTTACTCCAAAGCCTGATTAAATGAACCACTTTCTTGGATTCAAGGTCGATTTTTAAATACTTTTCATCCTAAGATGTTTAGCGTTTATAGAATGAAAGAAAGAATTGCACACCGTTAATTTGTATTAGAAAAGAGAAGCTTACAGAAGGCAGTGGACGAGACACGTCCATGAAAAGGTAAGGTACAGACGAAAAAGAAACTAAG
>JAOTQG010037855.1:14963-25988 GCA_025631175.1 Iris virginica
GAAAAGAGAAGCTTACAGAAGGCAGTGGACGAGACACGTCCATGAAAAGGTAAGGTACAGACGAAAAAGAAACTAAGGGTATTCATTCTTGTTATCCTCTCTCTCGTTTACTTTGTGGGGAATGAAGAGCGGTGTGGTTTTGGGAAGATCATTGGATTCCCATAACCCCGTTTTCTTTCCTTTATCATCCTTCATCCGAAAAGCCACTGTTTCATCCAAATTAAGGGCTTTTGCATGGTCTCTTGTGCTGGAAAGGCTTAATAGTAATGATCTTCGACAACGGCAAGTGACCTCACTTTGCCTTGTCCCCAGACGTGTGCATTATATGTAATGGCAATAGTGAATCTCACAATCATCTTTTTCTTCATTGTCCTATAGCTTGGCGTTTATGGAGCGAGCTGTTTGCTATTCTAAATGAGAGTACAGTCGAAAGTTTACTTTGTACACGGTTTAAAGGTTTTGGAAAAGATAGGGATGCTGCATGTCTTTGGAAATGTGTCATTTTTAGTACTTAATTGAGTATTTGGCTCGAGAGGAACGTGAGGATCTTTTGCAATCAGGTCGTATCCTTTCCTGTCCTTAGGGGAAGGATTTAGTATCGAGCATCTCAATGGGTGTCGGCATTGGGGGCTTTTGTTGGTGTGTCGTGTCAGATGTGCAGAGATTGGGCAGCGGTGATCCACTCATAGCACTTGGTAGCTCTTTGTCGGGCTTGTAGTCTAGTGTTTCTATTATTCTTTTTCATAATTCTTTTTTCGTTTCTTTTTACTTTCGGAGGCCAGCTTGTCCTCCTCTTTTATACATTCTATTCCTTCTAATATAATTTCTTCTTTTATCAAAAAAAGAAAAGAAAAAAGAAACTAAGGCTAAAACTACAAGTTAAGAGTAAAATAAGAGAGCGACAACTAGATTTCCTTCACTCTGCAAGCCAGATAAATACGATGGAAAGCACCTCTAGCTGAAACTGAGAGAGAAGCAATTTTACGCTACTTTATCCAGTAGAAGAGTTTTTGGGCAGCTCCTCCTGAGCTTTGAAAATCTGGGATTTACTGTCTGACCAAATCTCGCACAGGACTGCAAAAACCCTGCCCTTCCAAAGTAACATTGCATCTTTCCCATAGCAAAATCTGTAGCTCGAATCAACAGAAAGGAAGAGATGTTATGTTGACTAACCTTGCTTAAACTGTTGTTTACTGGAGTACTACTGTCAAATGCAATACCACTACCTGAGTTTAGTAAGGGGACAAATAATCAGGGACATTCCTAAAAGGATTGATTTGGACCGAAGGAGTATTTGTTAAATGGGAAAAATGATTTGTTAACCTCGCAACTATTGTCCAATTGCTATTTTATTTTTCTGATAAACTAGAATTACTCCTTGCATTCCGAATTAAGTGTCCACTATTCTTTTTTGGATGTTCCAAAATAAGTATCCACTTTGGTAACTTTTCCTTTTTGGAGCTTGAAGAAGGATTTATGGCCACAAGTTTTTTAAGGACCCACAACCAAACTCTTTGTAACCATACATTGATAAAGTCAAATGCTCTCCTAAAACTATGTGTCAATTCAAATGACACTTAATTTGGGATGCACATTTATAGTTGCTCGAATAAGTACATAGGGAATAGACGAGATGTCCATGGTAGGGAAAAAGAAAATAGCACGGCATAAAACTAGTATGAAAAGGAAAGGATGGGAAGAAAATAGAGTACTCGAACCCCTTTTGCAAATCTGAAATGGGGATACCTTGAAAAGCGCTGTTGGACAAAGCTTAAGGGGAAGCTATATAAACCATCCTATACAGGAAAGCGACATAAATCACCCTATCCCATAGAGAATTCCAAAGCAATCCTTTTGTAGTTCCACTTAGTCCGAATCCCCTATGTGATGGCAAACACCAGAATTTCCCACTAATCCGTATCTTTGCTCCGACCAAAGCAGCTTATTCAGATTTGGAGTAAGGAAGAGATCTAGCGTAGAAATTGAGCACTTAACAAATGTTAAGATGATGGGATTAAGATGCTTGCATATAACACACCAATCAGGGTAACCTTTCCAATGCCCCCTCAACTCGAAGAAAAGCAAAAATCAGGGAAAGTTGGCATGTAGGAGGAAAGATAACTCACAACGAAATATCCTGCACCCATGCATCCTCCCATCAGCAAATACAAGACCATTTCCTACATCCTAATCTAAAGCTACTGAAAGGGATAAACAAAGAGTTGCACCTGGGAACTAATGTGGAGGGACTTCATGAGTAACTGATGCCAACCAAACTTCCTCTTATTCACTTCATGCTAAATAAAATGCAGTTCAGGGGATAAAAGCCAGAGCTACGTGCAAGGGATACATTCCTACAAATTAGCTTCCGGAAAGCCAACATTCCCTTCTTCAACAACTCAAAAGACTTATCCCATGCAACTAGATGGTTTTCACTCTTCCTCCGCACTTTACCATTAGAAATCTCTCATTAATTCATGATCATTACTCCAAAAATGGCTAATGATACCTTAGCCAAATATTTGTAAATAATTGTGCTTGCCAACCTCCTCCTTAAGTATTTTAATGCAAGATTGAACTTCGTGATTCTTTTGAGCATATTTTTGAAAGAAGGTTGGTCGTTGCTAGAAGATGTAAATGTTGATACTAAAGAGAACCCTTAAGCAGAGTTCATTGGTTGTTTTTGCCACTAGCCATATGATAATGACCTCTTTTTCTGTCAAATATATATGAATGCCGAATCTCTGAGGCAAAGAGTCACCGGAGCAAATTTGGAGCTCATGAGGAATGGATGGGATTTTAAACTCAGATCTTTCACAAACTATGTGAGCCTGTGGAAAATTATTCACTAGCGTATTCATCTTTTCCATCCCCATGTTTCCATATATTTGGGAATGAGACATATGTTCCTTTGCACAATCATTGGGTTGACACAGCTTCTTTAGCTACCTCTTAATAAGCTGTTCATGATCCTCTGATTGTGTTGACACAACTTCTTTAGCTACCTCTTAATAAGCTGTTCATGATCCTCCAATTTCAAGATTTCATATGAGATTGATTTGCACTTTTCGAACTATCAATAATATGGAATGAAATGAGTCATTTTTTCTCAGCCTTATTTCTGTTGGCCCTTTTCAACTGACAAACTTGTTTGTTGGACCCATTACGTGGTCATACATCCAAGTGCTTCACGCAAACTTACTTCGGTCTCGTTTCTCTTCTTTCTTTCATTTGCTGCTTCCATTAGAAAGCTAAGGTTTCTGGGCGAAGGCCTTTTGCTGGAGTCTCTTGTGCTTGACGGCTTGGATACTAACGATTTCAGGCAGAGGCATTGGTCTTTCACAGCACTGTCCCCATTTGTTTGAGTTTTCCGTACACTGAAATCCATGATCTTCTCTTTGTACATTGGTGAGAGTATTGGGTTCACCAGCTGCTGAGGGTTTCAAGTTCATTAACTCTTAATAGAGGTTTCGAGAGGGTAAAAAAGAGGAGTTGTGTTTGTGGGTATTGGGTAATGTTGGTGCTTTTGGAGAGAGAAACTATAGGGTCTCTGAGATCAGGTGTCTCTTTTTCCATGTTTAATAGGGTTTATGTTCTTGTGTCTTTCTGCGCTTTAGCATCAGGATTTTAGAAGTGTACTACTCACATACACAAGGTACTGGGGAACAATATTCATTAGCGTTGCTTCTTTTTCCAACTCATGTTTCATCATATAATTCAACCTGGAAAAATATTAAAGGTCGGCAATCTCTTGTTGAAACACTCAAACCCCCTAACAAAGGGCGTAGGTGGGTGTTGGTGGGGGGGTAGGGGAGGGAGATTCCGAAGGGACGTGCAGGTGATGAGACAGATACCCAGTTACATCCTGTCGAAGGAGATATCATTTGCCTAAAGTGATATTCACGAGGATCTCTCTCGCGATTGAAAATGTGGAATTTCAATGTTCAATCGATGTTTTGGAATTTATATGTTAGCTTATGCAAAGGTGTTCACAGTTTATTGTTGCTCTTAACATGCCATCTTTGTTCATTTTATTGAATCACTTGGGTGTTTATTTTATTGAATTACCTAGGTGTTCGAAATGTGGAAATCAGTCAGAACCATCGTCAAAAGTACAAGACTTCTATGGTCTGGAGTTGAATGTGAAGGGTTTGAAGAGTTTGGATGAGAGCTTAGATGAGTACCTTACATGTGAAGAGCTTCAAGGAGAGAACCAGTATTTCTGCGAGTCATGTGCCACTAGAGTTAATGCTACTCGAAGCATTCAACTGAGATCGCTGCCTCCAGTCCTTAATTTCCAGCTCAAGCGTTGTATATTCCTTCCAAATGTATGTGAAGTGCTACACTTTTCATATTTCATGCATCGAGCTCTCGAAACTAATAGAAGATTGCATTACAGTTATACTGTTGTTTTTGGTTACCTCTTTCTCTTCTTCTTTATAATAATAATAATAATAATAATAATAATAATAATAATAATAATAATAATAATCATTGTTTTTGGTTTACGCCCATGAAAGCCTTATGTTCTCTGATGAATTTGGAGTTCTGATTCGACTAGATTTGCAATATCAAATTATGTTGCCGTGAGGTTGGCAAGATTTAGAGAACGGTCCACAAATCATTAATTACTGAAAATGATTTACATTAGTTTACTCGGTGACTTATTTTTGTTTATAGTCATTTTTTAAAAAGTTCTTTTAAATCATTTGGTCAAGAGGGAGAAGAGAAGATAATCATAAACTTTCCTGCTCAATAATGCAAAGAAAATAATGGTTTGAGGGCTTGGGTCTTACTTAGCAGTCATACATTTTTGGGCTGTGTTGTTTCTACATACACTCAAATAAGGGGAATGGGGGGTTCTTCTGTTTTCTACGCTTGCCTTGGCTCCAAGGCTCTAAGCAGATAATCATTTTGCTTTATTATCCAAAGTCAAGGGCATCTTCCCTCTGCTTTAGCATTATAATGCGCAGATCCATTTAGCTGGTTCAGTATGTCGTGCATATTCATGCACCCATTTTTACCTGCGTAATAGATGCATTATTCATCTCAAATATTTTGGTTTAGATAATGGTCTTGTGTAAGTTATTGTGAGCAAACCACTTTCTGTGAATCATAGAGTATGTTGTCACGTCTGAAGCATGATTGGCTTTGTGGTGACCTTGGATTTTGAGCTGAATGGCAAAAAATGACTCTGAGTGCCGACCCAATGAGTTGCATTGTGTCACATATAATAAAGTGTCTATATTTACTACACTGTGGACTTTCTTGTTATGGCCCTACCAGACCTATCAATATGGTGTTACTTGAAGTTGTTGGTGATAGTTACTTATGTCAGTTCTTGCATAATTGTGATCATTGAGGGCCATCGTGATATTACTTGCGTGGATCACTGGATTGCTGTCTTATATTGGTTTCGTCCGAGCTTCTGCAATAGACTGCGTGATGCTTGTTTTTCATAGCTTTTCTCATGTTATTACCAGGGTACTTTTTAAATTGTGTTCTCCGAATCTCGTTTGTCCTATTGTGATACAACAAGAAATCCTGGTGATTCTGAAATAATTATGTAATTAAGAAGTGATCTTCTTACTAATAACAAGACTTTTTTCAACACTGATACTGTCCCTGAGATATGACATGAAATGTGATACTTTGACATGAATTTTCCTGAAAATGTTTTGACTTTGCATGTTGGGAACACATTAACACACTCTTATTTAACATAAAGAAGTAAACCATCATCCAATTTTGAAGATACGACAAATATCAAACATTTTACATTCATGAAGGTATCATTTATTGAATCTCGAAGAATATGGACTTTGCTGCAGCTTTTTAAAGGTTAATTTGCGTTTCTTCATAGATTTCATACCCTATGTGTATTTATGAGTCCCAGCTTGGTGGACTCTGTAAAAAAAGTTGCAATACTGAGACTCACGAGTGCATTATACGTGTTCCAGAAAGTCAAGAGTTACAGGTCTAACAAATTTCAACACCGACTTGAGGACCTGTGGAGTGTCTGTGCTTCATAGATTGTTATTAATGCTAATTTTCCTGTCTTGGTTCTCCTTTTCAAACTTTGCTTACTAATTACTATGGTACTTTGGTGATATACTTTTGTAGACCACTACAAAGAAGAAAATAACAACAGCATTTTGTTTCCCTGGAGAGCTGGATATGGCGCCTCGATTACCTGGGCTTTCTCAATCAGATTTAAAGTATGAGTTGTCAGCCGTGTTGATTCACAAGGGTTCCGCTGTAAACAGTGGCCACTATGTTGCACATATTAAAGATGAAGATACGGACCAATGGTGGGAATTTGATGATGAACTTGTTACAAGTATGGGTTGTCACCCATTTGGGAAAGATTCTCCCAGTATAGCTTCCAAACCTGTTCAGACTGGTCTAGTCATGGATCCTTCGTACTCAGCACCAAAAGAGAATGTTGTCAATGGAAATCATATGGATGTTTGTGATTCACAATCTTCATGCAATGAAGTTGTTAGTCATCAACAGAGTTTTTCTTCTACGGATGCATATATGCTGATGTATTCTCGCAGACGTCCAAAGAACGATGATAATAAAGCACAACTGCAGTCTAATGGAAAGAAGTTGAAAAAAGAGGACAATACTATTCCTCTACAAACTGATGCTTCACTTCCTTCTCATCTTTTGGAAGAGGTTATTCAATTGAACATGTCATATATTGATTCTTGTCAAAAATACAAAACAACTAAAGAGTCAGAATTGAGTCGCATTACTGAGCGGAGACAGGAGGTACGTTCCGTTCTTTCTGAGGCCCCCGTTCATACACTTGGGGAGCCATATTTTTGGATTTCAGCCGATTGGCTTCGTCACTGGGCTGATGACATCTCGTCATGGTAATTATGAATTCTTATCACATCTAGCTTTGGTCCTTTTGAACTATAAGATTTACTTGAGTGTTTAGCTGTAGAAATATATTTTTCTTCTGGCAGTTGCTATCGCCTTTTCATGTAATTCCGTTTCGGTTTTCCCAAAAAAAAAAATCCTTGTTAAAGCGGTTCGAATATCCCTTTGTAAATGAACTATTCGTCCCCTTCAGCGTATTCTCAGTTCCAAGTGCTTTCATTGCCACCGTGTTACATTATTGCTGGTTAAGATTTAAATATTTGGAGCTTCTCCCAACACTATCTCGATGAGGACCTAGGCATTACGTGATTGCTTTTTGATAAAGAAAGCCAGGGAAGTAAAATTTAACGTAATCTCCTTCAGTAAAACTGCAATAGTCCCATCCAATAGTTGCATGGAAAACTCGCAATGGTTTACCTACTATGATTCTCTTGTGAGATAGAAAGAAGAAAGAATAATAGAAAAAATGATACACATAATTTAGCTTTTGATGGATACTTTACATTCCTGCAGTAAAATTGACAACACTCCTATCCAATGCTTGCATGGGAAAGTCCCAATTTCAAAGGTTGGCTCCATGAAGCGGTTGTCAGCGAAGGCTTGGACTATTCTCTTTTCCAAGGTACCCTTTTGTTTTATTACTTGTCTCCAAATCATTTGGTGTAATATGATCCTTTTTTCGTTTCTTCCTATCTTTTTTGTGTGGGTGAAGCCACGTGCGTGCATTGCAGATAGTGGATTCCTTACCCTTAAAGGTTTCCATTTACTTGCTTTACGAAAATCCCGCTGTTATTAATATATACGATTTGGAACACCGGATTGTTTCATACAACAAGCAAATATGCAAGACCGACTCTACACATATATTGTACTCCCTTCGTCCCAAAAAAAATAGTCCATCCTTCCCTATTTGTTTGTCCCCGAAATTAGTCTCATTTCTAAAAGTAGTAATTTTTTAGAGCAATTTAGCTTTCTTCTAAAATATGTGCAAGGTACAATAGGACTATTTTTTAAGATGGAGGGAGTATATTTTTTATTTATTTTTAACTATTTATCCTAGAATTTTTGGTTTGTCTTTTGATGATGTGTGTCAGTGGCATCCATAAGTGTATGGACAGGAGCTATTGACATTACGCAAAAGCTTTTAATTGGTTATATGAAACGCTTTTTCGAAAGACTTTATTGATCTCAAAATCATTTTATGTAAGGATGTTGGATGAAGAACATTATCTCGTTCTCCTTTCGGTTTAAGTTACAAAACGTTTAGTTCAACTGCGCAGAGAAATGAAAGTGTAATGCATTGATTGTTGATCGTGAGAGTTGGACTTGAGGCCTCACAAACTTTGAGATCCTATGCTCCCTTGAGGCCAGAAAGGAGTGTATTCTGTTTCTGCATCATCGTGGCAGTTACATGCATCTGTAGATGAGTTACGCGTTCAAGTAAAGGAATTATGGATAGGACAGTTCAGTTGCTATGTGCATCGTGGTAGACATATGGTCAAGCCAATTTCAGATGGATATCTTATTGATTTTGTTATGTTTTTCAAAATATAAATTGTTCACGTCCTTGTCCTCGTCAGATGTATATATCAAGAGAATGATGGCAGGTTAACTGGACTTTGGCTGATGTGATTCTTCCTTGCAATACCTGGATCCTTAACTGGAAAATTTAGTTAGTCGCAGTAGAAATGTTGCACAAGTTTCTGAAGGATACTACACAAATTTTAAATGTATCTCTTCCGAAATTATCTATATATATATATATATATGTATATACTCTATCACAGACATTTCCAAAAAATGAAGTATCAATACAAGAGAAGAAAGAGTACAGCAAAGATGGATGAGAAATGAGTATAGAGAACAAGAAACAAGAAAATTCAAAAGCTAAATGACACAAGTGAGCCCTCCAACCCGCTAATAACAGATATGGGCCCCCACTCTCCGAAGCGAAGGAATAAAGACTACCTTATCCCAGAACAGATCCTCCCAAAAGAAGGCACAGAAAAGAAAAGAACAGAAATGAAACAAAACAAAACGCAAGTACAAAATAACAACGAGAGAGCTCTCCAGTATTGCTGAATAACAGAAGTGGGCACTCCACAAAAGTTAACCCAAGCGCTCGCCCAAAGCAAAGCAAGAAAGGTTGCCCTATCAAATGGAGATCATTGGCCAAATGCTAATCTCCTTGACGTGAGTTTCTCTCTGTTCAAATGCACTAGGGAATGGCGAACACCTCACATCTCCACAAAGTTACCCCTCTTATCCATACATATATATATATATATATATATGTGTGAACTAAATCTTAAGAGATGCATACAGCCTATTAGAGCTATATGCTCTTGTATGTGGACGTCTCAAATTCTACAAGATATTGAATGTATCTTGTCCATGTTCATTCTATAACATCTTGCTCATTTTTAGCTGGTTCTGTCTTTTTATCATTTACCAAAATTCTGTAACAATTTTCATCTGTCTATCTGCATGCTATTGTGCTCTGTTCTTGCATTGGTGTTATGATTAGTGCTAATGAAATTTGATACTTGCACATCTAGTATGGTGGGGGACCGACACTCTGCGGGGATGACTACTGCGTTGATTGCCTTTTAGTAAGGGCACACACTATGGTCAGTGCTAATAGCTACAGAGATGGGCGAACATCAATGAGAGAACTGGCAGAAGCTGCACTTGCTGGGAGATGTCTAGATGGAGCTTTGTACTATGTATCAAAAACATGGTATGACAATATTTATGTATGTTTGATCCTAAATTCTCATTATTATTTGTCTCTTGTGAATAAGCTTTTCAGAATGTATATGATAGTATTTGGGTACACAATGCTATTTCTTGTCGATACTCTCTCTCTCTCTCTCTCTCTCTCTCTCTCTCTCTCTCTCTCTCTCTCTCTCTCTCTCTCAAGCACATGCACATAAAAAGAAACAAAAACAGTTTCATCAAATTGTCCCCCCCCCCCCACACACACACATACACAAAGGGAAAAAAGAAAAAAGGAAAGTCTTCGTTTGCTGTTATTTGGTTTTGTGTGCTTTGTATTTATCCATCCTTTCCAAAGAATTTCCACTGTTTACGTTGATTTTCAGTTTTATTTCGTTAAATGTTTTCCCCATTCTTTAGTGATTTGTATATTTGCAATATGTAGGTTGCAGCAATGGGTACGCAGGAAAAACATAGACACTCCTTGCGAAGCAGATACTGGACCAACAGCTTCAGTCAGGTGCCCACATGGGGGACTTTTGCCTGAGCAAGCTACTGGTGCCAAGCGTGCCCTAATTCCTGAGACTCTGTGGCTCTTTATCTATGAAAGTGCTAATGCAGTAAAGCCTGATGATATGCTTGGTTGTATGGTTTTTCCTTCAAATTCTGAACCATGTGCTCAATGCAGTGTGGAGCTCACCCAAGTGACATGTTTGGAAGATAGCCTAAGGTTCTCAAAACATGTTTACGATACAATGTTAACAGTGCCATGTGCATGTCATTATTATTCTTGGTTGACCTCATTTTTCCATGCTGCAGAGAATTCAAGTTAAAACAACGTCAATCCCATGAGAAGCTAGCTTTGGGAAAAAGTATAGCACTTCATCCCAGTGATAAATACTACCTGTTGCCCTCTTCTTGGCTGTCAAAATGGAGAAGTTACGTCGCTGCAACCGGAAAGAATGCTTCTTCTGCAGAACCAGAACCCCTGAACAGTGTTATTGATTTGCTGAAATGTGAACAGGTGTGTAAGACTTTTTGCTGCACTGGTTTTATTTATAATTGCACTTTATCGACTCTGGTGCATAATTGCATCTTGATATGCATTTGGTCACTTTGTAATTTTTGCAAAGTTTTCAAATTCATTTTTTTTCTCAGAGCTTTCCCTTTGGCGTGCACTTAGCTTCACCATGATAAGTACTCCCTCTGTCCAAAAAGATCTTTCCATTGTACATTTTGCAAATATTAAGGACGATGCTTTACATACTTGTACAGTTTTAAAATTTCATTCAAAAGTTTACCATTTTTAGAAATGGGAAGATCATTTTGGGACAAACAATTTATGTGAGTTCTTTCTTCTGTTCTTTTTTCTCTCCCTCATGTGTTTCTCCCTCCCCCTCTTTCCCCAATAATTCT